>APFE031472125.1:102333-113197 GCA_000404065.3 Pinus taeda
CATTAGTGTTCAAGATAGGCCTAGTACTTCCACAGAACAAGAGAGGAACACTCCAGTTCTTTCTCGAGTTCTCTTTCAGACGGAAGATAACATAAAGGTAGAAGAACTCTAAGAGTCCTTAGCGGCTCTGAATTCTCCCCTACCTTCTAGTCATCCAGAAGTATTACAATACGTTGGATCTCTGACGCATAGACCGTCAAGTCCAGGTCATATTACGCACTTACCATCGATGACTACTACTGGAAGCATGGCTTCTACCACAAGTGCTACAACTATGTAGACTCCAACATCAATACAAGGGGGAGGAACTATTTCCATCCCCTCTGCATCTTTATTTCGGTCTTTTGCTAGCACATCTTTAGTTGGATCTACCTCCATTCCTTCTACGAGTGGAAATTCCCAAGCCAATGCTTTTGGTACTGGATTCTTCCCTTTCGGCACCCATTCATAGGGTATTCTGTCAGTTCCATTTAGTGCCGCCACATCCATGATGGGTGGGTCAGCTTCGTTTCAGGTTTTTCCTTTTGGAAGTGGTCATATACCACATTCCAACCTGACAATAGGATCTATGCCTTTTTCCACCACAGGAAAAAGCAATAATCCCTTTCAAGGTTGGACTAACCCTGCGGTTAGTGGCATGGGAACCAGTAATCCATCTTTAGGCCAACAAGGGAATAGGTTGTACTCCACAGTAAGCACGTTTCGAAGTATTCCTCCCTTAGTTTCCGCTTGGAATCCTTATCAGGGGTTATCGACTCCTTATAATCCTTTAGGAGGGAGCTTCGCTGATTATGGAGGTTTTTCGACCGGAGTTGGTCAAACTCCGAGTTATGCTGGATCACAATGTCTTCCTTTTGGTTCAACTGGTTCTACGGGTTACTTTGGGCAGCCTGGTGCCTTCCAAAATCTAGGCCAATCTTTTCAGGGCTTTGAGAACTCCGCCCAGTCTCGGTGGAATTCCCAAGGTCCTCCTAGGCTTCCTTTTCTAGCAACATTGAACTTGCCAGATCTCACGAAATTAATAAACGATCCAATCAAATACAATCCAGCCTGGCCTCCGGTCCCAACCAAACTCCCTTCAGACATTCCAAAGTTCGAGGGAAAAGGCGGTGAATACTCGGGCGACCACGTGACCACATTCCATTTGTGGTGCTCATCAAAATCCCTTATTGATGAATCGATTAGGTTGAGACTTTCTCAACGCACCTTGACTGGTAATGCTGCCAAATGGTATATAGAGTTGCCAGGGGGAAGCTTTACATCTTTTGCTAACTTAGCTATTATTTTCTTAAATCATTTTCAGTTGCTTGTCCGTTATGATGCCGGAACTGAACTTCTGACCACTTTTCGTTAGGATAAGGCAACTCACATTTCTGACCATATTCAGGAATGGAGGCGGAGAAAGAGGCTCATTAAATTCGAAATCCCTCCGGAATACCGTCTTGAATGGTTTTTGAAATCTTTACAACCTGAAATCTCTAAGGATGTCTCCATGTCTGGAGTCTATTCTGAGGAGCAAGCTATTTTTAGGGCCCAACAATTAGAATTGATTTATTCTCAATTTGGGATTCTACAAAAAATCTTTCCAGATGCTCCTGGGTCCAAGGTTGATATAGCCAAGTCGAAGCCAGGTCCTCATGTTGATGGTATCGTTGGATCGATAGACACAAACGCAGTGAACCTGTTGAGTCAACTGCAACAGTTGTATTTACAAACTGCTTCTAACAACCAGGTCACATCGTCTAACACTTCATCTTCCCAACCCTCTTCAGTTAATGCCTTCCAATCTACCAACCCCAAAGGAAATCAAAATTCTAATGGGAAGAAGAAAGGATGATGTAAGAAAAAGGGTCAGGATGAGAAGACTGATGCAAATAAATTTGGCAATAATGCTGGTGGTGGTAGAAATGAGTCTAAAAAGAAAGTCAAGTTTCCGTGCAAGTTATGCAGTGGAGACCATTTAACTCATCTCTACCCAAAGATTCAAGACACTCAGTGCTTGTTAGGGCAGCAAGGGACTTCTAGTTCTCAAGCTGTGTTAACCAACCCTTTTCCCCAAGGGTAGCAACTTCTTGCTGGCGTAAGTTCAAACCCTGGTACCTCCGCAGGGGGCAACCAGGAAGGCGAAAAATCATCAAATGTTTTCATGATGGGTTCTAATGTCCATGTGGCCACTCGGTCACATGATTATGCTGAAGCTCAAACTTCTAAGGACAAATCTGCTCCCGGAAATACTGACCTTCATATTGAGCGACCCCCTGTCGAGACTATACCACGGATACCGAAAGGTTCCGCTAAATGCGCGACTATTAATCCTAATGCTAGGGCCACCCAGAATTACTCCATTGTTGAGGATATGGGTCAGAGTCCATGCGCCATGTCCACTTTAGAGGTTCTCCAATCGTGTCCAGCTCAACGAAGCGCTTTACTTTCAGTGATTGGGGCAGTTGATCCAATTAACTCTTTAGTGCTCACTTTCGACATGTTGAATGTTAAAAAGCAGCTCCCTCATCATATGGATTTTCAAATAAAGTCTACATATCTAAAAATTAAAATTTTTCGTACCATTATTGATAAAGGAGCTTCCACGTGCATCATGTCAATGTCATGTTGGAAGGCCATCAGATCGCCTTCGGCTATACCTTCACCTACCATTCTGACTACATTTGATGGGCATTCTCATAAGCTGCATGGGATTATCCCAGCCTTTCCCATATGTGTTGGGGGGAAGGTTGTCAACATTGAAGTAGAAGTCATTGATGCTAACCTAGACTGCAATCTCCTCTTAGGAAGGAACTGTGTATACGAAATGGATGCCATTGTTTTGACTCTGTTTCATGTCATTTTCTTTCCTGATGAAGGGGAAATAGTTAAGGTTGATCAGTTGGATTATTGTCAAGTCGATCCTCAAGAAAATTCTGACTCTACTATTCCTTTAGTGATAACCCTCGTCCGCCTACTGAGAATCTAGGAGTTGGGATGTATTCTTCATTAATGGGTACCTTTGATTTTCCCTCTCCTATCATTAGAATCAATGTTGTTTCATCATCTAAGGAGTCTCCTCAAAAAGCGTTCTTCCGAACTCATTATTTTTCGGACCCTTGGACCTTGCCTTCACCTATGACCACATTAGCTGAAGGACAAGTTAATGGAATGGCATTCCCTATGTCTGCAGCTGAGCTTAGATACCAGTCTATCATTAACTCTGCAGATGACCACTCTACTCCTTTTTCTGAGGAGGAGCTAGATGGTGATGTGGCCTCCACCTGGACCCTTGATTCTACCTCCGCATTGGACTGCTTAGATTCGGTTTTACCTTCTGAAGAAGTAATCCTAGAAGTAATGATGGGTGTAGATCGACCTTGGGAAGACTTACACCATCGTTCATATTATCCCTCCATCATAGGAAGTAGAATCTAGGTTCTCCGAGCTCTTCACTAGTGATGTTTGTATAGTATCAAATCCTTTGGCTCTAGCACACTTTCGTGCTAAAGGTAATATGTCAGTGATTTCAAAAATGATACCTATAAACATCTCTAGGAACCCTAACGTGATTGAGAATCTCTTCATCGGAATCGAATGTTCCCCTGAAGAAATTCAAGTTTACACCGACCTTTTCAAGGAATTTCAAAATGTACTCGCTTGGTCTTATGAAGAGATGCCTGGCATTGATCCATCGATAGTTCAACATGAGATCAAGACGTATGAAAATGCCAAACCAGTTCGTCAAAGGCTTCGGCCGGTTAATCGTAGGAAAGCAGCAACCATTAAAGCTGAAGTAGAGAAGCTACTCAAGGCGGGCTTTATATACGCTGTTCCTCTTACAGATTAGGTTTCTAGTCCAATCCCTATGGATAAAAAGGAAGGAACAATCTGAGTATGCATCGACTTTAGAGACCTAAATAAGGCTTGTCCGAAAGATAATTACCCCATGCCATTCATTGATCAGATTATCGACAAGTGTGTGGGTAATGAGATTTTTTCCTTCATGGACGGTTTTTCCGGTTATAATCAAATTTCTATCCATCCTGAAGATCAACATAAGACAGCTTTTACATGTCCCTGGGGTACCTTTGCATATAGAAAGATGCATTTTGGTCTCAAAAATGTTGGAGCTACTTTCCAGTGGGCCATGTCATATGCTTTCCATGACATTAAACATATCATCAAAGCATACTTGGATGATCTAGCTGCTCATTCTCGAAAGAGAACTGATCACCCTAGTCATCTTTGATTGGTTTTTGAGCAATGTCGTTTTTATAAAATCTGGTTGAATCCCAATAAGTGCGTTTTCACGGTTACATCTGGTCGGTTATTAGGGTTCATCGTGTAAATTGAAGGGATTCAGGTTGATCCCTTCAAGGTTGAGGCAATAATTCAGTTTCCTCCCCCGTCCTCAATTCGAATTCTTCAAAATCTTCAAGGGAAGGCTAATTTCTTAAGACGATTTATAACGAATTATGCCGAGATCACTAAAGGGTTTATGCGTTTTCTACGCAAAGGAGTTCCATTCATGTGGGACGACTTTGGGCACCGGTCGTTTGATGCTTTGAAAAAGGAATTAGTCTCTGCCCCACTTTTGAGTCCACCAGATTATGGTAGGGACTTCCTTTTATATCTTGCTACAACAAAATCAACCATTGGTATGGTTTTCGTTCAGGAAGACGATGCTCTCATGGATCACGCGATTTATTATTTGAACCGAGGCTTGATAGGTCCTGAACTTCGCTATTCTCCGATTGAGAAGTTGGCTTTGGCAGCTGTCCATGCTGTCCAGTGGCTCCGTCATTATATCTTGCTACGCAAAACTTTTGTCTTAGTGGCGGTCAATCCGTTTCAGTTTGTCCTTAGTAGGCGAGTGATTGGGGGAAAATACAATTGATGGGTAGTCATTCTACAAGAATTTGATCTCGAGTTCTTATCCGCCAAGTCTAAGAAATCCATGGTTTTTGCCAAACTAATTTCTGAGTTGCCTGGAGAAGACACTATTTATGAGGAAAGTTTTCCCAATGAACATTTATTCATCATCTCTTCACTCGACCCTTGGTATGGAGATATCATTGTCTATCTCCAGACTTCGAAGTTTCCCTCTACTTTCTCTAAGGATGAATGCCGAAAGTTACGTCACCTGGCTAAAAATTATGTTATCATTGGTGATACATTATATCGTCGAGGGGTTGATTCAATCCTTTGGCATTGTTTAACCTTATAGGAAGCAGAGTCAGTGCTTAATGACTGTCAAAGTGGAGCTTCTGGTGGTCATCTATCAGGGCTTGCTACAGCCCAACGTATCTTGCGTGCTAGCTATTTTTGACCATCACTCTTCAAAGATTGTGTTGAAGCGGTCAAACGCTGTCACCCGTGTCAAATTTATACTCGGAAGATGCGCGCACATCCAACTCCTCTTTTCCCCGTTGTCATTGTCGGTCCTTTTACTAAGTGGGGTATTGATTCTACAACTTGTAATATGCTTTCAACAGCGAATCACAAGTACATTATCGTTGCTTGGACTACTTCATGAAGTGGGCTGAGGCCATGCCTACTTATAAAAACGATAGTGAAACAGCGACATTGTTCCTTTTTAATCAGATTATCTCAAGGTTCGGTATCCCGAGAGAGATTTTCACTGACCATGGCAGTCATTTCTAGAATTAACTAATGTCTGAATTGGCTCTTAAATTGGGTTTTTGGTAGGAACATTCATTTCCTTATTATCATCAGGCCAATGGACAGGTCGAGGCAGTGAACAAAACTCTTAAGAAAATCCTTCAAAGGATAATCAACAAAAATTGGTCCAATTGGCATCTTATGTTGTATCCAGCTCTTTGGGCATACCGAACCTCCGTAAAGACTGCTACAGGTTTTACACCTTTTCAGTTAGTTTATGGGGTGGAATATATCTTTCCTGTCGAATGTGAAATTCCTTCTCTTAAGTTAGTTGTTGAGCTCCTTCCAGAGGCTTCTAGTCTTGAAGAGCGCCTCCTTCATTTGGAACATCTCAATGAGCAGCGTCGAGATGCCGCCACAATCAATGAGGCTCATAAGAAAAGGCTTAAAACGCAGTATGATAAATATGTCCATCCTCGAGTCTTTTCTGAAGGTGACCTCATCCTGTTCTACGACCAAGACAAGGACACCTTGGGGTCAGGCAAGTTTAAGCCTATGTGGTACGGTCCCTTCATTATTAAATGAGTTTTAGAAAAAGGGGCATATGAGTTAATCGATTTCGAAGGAAACAAGTTGGAAGAGCCCCGAAATGGGCTCTACCTCAAGAAGTACTTTGCTTAAGTAGTAACTAGGTAATGGCTTCTTTGTACATTTTGTATATTTGTACATATCTCATCGAGATTTTTTTGATATCGACACTTTTTTGTCTACTGTGGCAAGTGTTGATGGATGACTTGGTCTATTTTGGATTCGCCGATGGTGCTAGTCGGCACACTCGGAACCTCGCTTCCACAACTTGGGTACTCTACTATCCAACTGGTCAGTTGATGGTATCAAGGGGAGTATGCATTAGTCCCCCTTCAAATAATATGGCTGAGTATATTGCCGTCATTAATTTACTATCCAAGGTAATTTCTCATGGAAACGACTCGTTGGTAGTTTATCTTGATTCACAATTGATAGTGTCACAATTGAATAACATTTATCGGGTAAGGGACCCATGTTTATATCGCCAATATTTAAGGGTGAGGTTGTTGCAAAGATCATTTAATTATATTAATTTTTTTCACATTCCAAGATCTCATAATTGGTTAGCTGATTCTATCTCTAATCAATCATTAGACTGGCATATCAATCATTCATCACAATAAAATCAAGCATTAAAAAGTCGAACTGTATATATCTCTATTGTGTGTACATAAGTATGTCCAAAAATAATATACAAAAATTGGGACTCAAATGCCCATAATCATGTCCAGTATATCTAATGCCCCAGCTCAGGATGAGCGGCTAAGTAGGTAGCTATCGCATTGGCTACATGCCTAAAAGTGCAGACCCAGTCACATGGCATGCCAACCACATGACGTTGCATATCCTCAGGAAGATCCTCTACCGCTGCCATCGGTACTCCATGAGTGAGTCTCACCAGGTGCCGCTAGACTGTGTGAAGTAGTCGTTCTGTGTCAGAAACCACCTCTTCGACCCCTTGGCCGTGCGATCCACGCCGCGGGAACCCATCTGGTCATACTGGCCCAATATCCGGAACATGATCATCATATTAATCATTTGAATCCTATCAAAAATATTTTTCAAAATTCATTATTATATTTGAAAAAATCACAAAAAAAAATCATAAAATAAAAAATCACTTACCTATGTCGCCCCATGCTGCGATCGGTGGTAATACTAGATCGGGATCTCCTCGGAAATCCAACCCAGCATAAGGGTAGTCATCTATGGCAATGATCTGCTGCTCCCACCAGGAGAAGAATTCATCGTCAAATTTGGTCTGTGGGACGTCCCCACCTCCTAGACGTTTCATCAGGTCAACCCACCTGCCTATTTGTGGATCTCGTGGGGTGCTGATTGAAACTGGCACTCTAGGACGAAGTGTTGGGACTCTCTCAAAGAAGAAAGAGCACAAGATGGTCCTGTATCCAAATTTTTTTGTCTGCCCTCTCTTGATGGAAGTAAGCTGGCTTTTCAGGCTGGCCAGAAGAGGAGTACACCAGTCAAATACGGTAGTGAGACAATCTACCACCAGGCTCATGGCTGGTCATGATGCCTGGTGCAGAGATGTTGATCCATTCACTCTAGCTATACTGAACAAGATTATCCTCAGTGATAAACTCGCCACATGTTTGATTGGAATTTGGCTTCCAACCTTTTCTGGATGTCCAGGGCAATGTATATGTACATAGTCCTCGATTGAGGGACTCCTTCGTGTCCTGCCCCTGGAATGTATTATCTCTCCCCTCTGGGAAAGGCCAGTAATGAAATAAATGTCTTCCACTTCCATCCTGAGTGGTATCTGGTCAATCATAAATGCATCATCTTCGATACTCCAATAGTGAAGGAGCATCTCAAGCAACCGTGTGTTTTCTTTCATATTTGGCAATTTGAAGAATTTTAGCAAACCACATCCCCGCAAGGCATCCAAAGCATTGGGATCGTTCATGACCTCATCATCCACTGAGGTATGCTCTCTTTCTCGCCAAGTGACTGGCATCCTAAAGAAAAAATGATTTTGAACCATTAGTTTTTTTGTTTGAAATGTTTGCGGCGTATACGCGGGTCTCTTTACACACAGTCGCATGTAGGGCCCGCATGTACGCAGGTTTCATATACCCAACCCGCGTATATGTTGCGGAGAAATTTTGGCAAAAAATCTAACGGTAAAACTTATATTAAAAATTCTAAAACTAGTCACAATCGAATGCAAGTCAAGTATAGAGGTTACCTAGTGATTTTCGAAGGATCTGAATGTTTGAATCTAGCATACGGAAAGTTTGCTTCTTTTGCTCCAATATTTTGCTCTCAACCTCAAATGGTGAAATGGTGAGCCCAAAAACTATTTTATAGGCTTTGAAAATGCAAAACTTTTTCAAAACTTGATTTTGTTTGGTCTCATGTAACTTTTAACTTGGGAGCTTGGAATGTCGAGGATGGTTTGATTTTTAGGTCATTTTGGACGCTTTTTTGACAGTTTCGAGATAGTTCCATGACCGCTAACTCATCATGGCAGGTATCATTTTCTCATTGGCATATAGGTTAGGAAAGCCATTTTTCTGCTGCATTATGCATACTAGCCTCCATTTGTCGATACATCTGCCATAGGGTCGATCCCATTGTGTTATGGTCAGTAAACTATCTTCACTCGCCGATTTTTTAATCATGACATGATGGTAGAGCCATCCTTTTCATGGGCATCATAGCTAGCACCTCACTGACATTTGTTGCCCATGCTGCTCCGATTTGAGTAGGCTCAGGAGTCCTCTGTAGTCCCACCATGACTTATGTGATGACGACTCATTCCTCTTTGCTTCTTCACTTCGTTTTGCCTTATACCCTAGAGGCTCCTTTATGTTGAGTTGTACTACTACATTGCATTTTGACCATTTGCACCTTTTGGCCTTGAGCCAACTTCACTTGGACTCGTGTTTAAGCCAACTGTTGACCTTGACTACTGCGAAATCAAACTTGCATTCCCTTGCTTCTGCAACTTGACACACCTTGACCCATGGAAGGAACATACCTTTGAGTGTCTTTGACCAGTTTTCGCCTCCCTGCATTAAGCATAGGAATGTTCCCATCCCAGGAACTAGATCATGTGTTTCACCGACACTCGTTCTTTCCACTGTACTATAGCATTCTTTTATTCTTTTTCCAACTTAAAGAAAAAGACAAAAAAAATTACATATTCTAAAAAAGAGTGGGAACGGGACAAGATTTCCATTTATTGTTGGCAACTAGAGTAAGTCGTGTTTCCCTTGAACAAAGCACTCAGAACAATGTCTCCTCGATTTGGGCGGGATTTAGTTTGGCTTAGGTATGCCTTAACCTTATTATTGAGTCAGTTCTCCCCCGATTGGTTACCTCTTCCAATCATATGGAGGGTTCGTTCGTGCCTCCTCCACAACGAGCTTATACAGAATCATCATATGCTGCCACATAGTCACATTCAGTCGTGCTTTTGTTCAAGGGAATTTCACCTGAGTCGGCCTCTCTGCGGTGTCTCTTGACTCATTTTTCAGTCGACCATCTCTAGTTTTCCATGTCTTATCTATCATCACATCAGTTACATTGGTCCTTTACTCGTGCCGGTTTGAGAAGGTCCCCATTGACTTCTTGCTGTCGGGTCTTGTCCTTATCGACGACGACATCTTGCTCTTAAGGCAAGCCTATAGTCGTACCCTAGCCCTATCTCCATTATTGATAGGTCACCTTGTGCTCAGCATCGATCAGTATCATGGGCCTTTGACTAAGTGGTTTCCCTTGTGTTCAACATCAGCTTACATTATCACACATTGGGATTCGTGCAGTACCTTGGTTTCCATTTGACCCTATTGGTGGATACCTCGCCTCTGTGTCAGATTTCATTATTGGTTGGTTCAGAGGGTTTCTATCGTGGGCTAGCCACATCTTGTGTACGCTGGAAATGTACTTCGGTTGGGTTACTACATCTCTTTCGTTCGATTCCTTCCACATTATTGGCCTACGGGTTACTCTCGCACTAGATTGATGAAGGATGCCTTAATGCCTTCCTTCTAGCGGATCTTTCCCTATCGACTCCGACTCATTGCTCTGGGGCAAAGATCTAGAGTCCATTTGGCAGTACCTTGGGGTTTGCAGTCATTAATGGTAGATCCTTCGCTATCGATAGTGGGAAACCATCATTGTCTCCTGATCGATAGATTCTTACAGGTGTTCGACGCCAGCTCATCTATTCACACTTGTTGGATTGTACTGGGTACCTTAACGCTCATTATCATTATCGGTGAGTACTCTCGCGTTTGTTAACGGTATACATCAATGACTGGTAATCAAATGATTTCTCACATGGTCGACTTTAGATCATTTATTCCCATGGTGTAGAAATGTACCACGGCAGTCAGTGAAGACCTCAGGTTGTATCAGCATTCATTGGTTCACTTGACAGTTTCTCCTGTTGCTGCTAGTTGATACCACTCCACCTTATATGTTGCAGTCAGTCATGGCGACATTCTATATGCTGACGCCTGAGTTTGCAGTGCAGTACCATCCTTTTCCATCATGTTCACTTGGTACCTTTTGGGATTAGTCTTTGATATCAGTGATCCGTTGTATCTTCCAGCATCATGGACAGTTTTTATGTGATATTCAGACATGTACTTGTTCGATCATGATCAGATGATCCATTATGTATTTTCCAGTCATT
>APFE031472125.1:144709-172140 GCA_000404065.3 Pinus taeda
AGCTTCTCAGGCATGCCAATATTAAGGTCTTATACCCCTGCTTTAGTTGGCATCATTGTTGGTTTTTATGCAACATCATCACGATAAAAAAACTCCTCTAGGGGTACAAGACCTCTTGGAATTGAGTTATCCTTCAGCTGTAGTACCTCTAATTCTGTTGCATGCATTTCCTGATCATATTCATAATACATATCATCAATTTGAGAACTAAAAAAATCTTCTTCCATCTACAGGAAATTGTTAATTTTTTTGTCATCCTAAAATACTTTCCAATAGCGAAGATTGTCTGGAATAACAGGGAGATGTTTGACATTGATATCATACTTCTTGTTGCGATATAACAGAATTTTAAACATACTAGTTGAAGTGGCAAGGGAGTCAACAATGAGGTTGTTGTTCCTTGGGATCAATGATAAAGTATATTTAGGAAAGGTCTTAAGAATGTCTAATACTACATTGCAATATGCTCGTATTCTAGGATGATTGCCCTGGTATTATCCTTTGACTTTCTTTATTACTACCTCAGAGTCACCATATACAAAAATATTCTTAGCACCTAGTTTCTTGAGTATTTTAAGACCAGCTATCAAAGCCTCATACTCTACCTCATTGTTATAAAAACCAAATGATAATTTATAGGAACACAACCATACATTACGAGGAAGATTAGACAACTGAGTCATAGGACCATGAATCCAAATCCCAATTCTAGCTCCCTCCTTACGTAAGGCTCCATCAAAATCGATGGTCCATAAACCATTTTCTTCATCAGTAGGTCAATTTTGGATGATTTATTCTAATTATCTATTTTAGAATGATATTTTGTCCCAATAGGTTCTGTCTCATGTACTATTTTAGCTATCTTTTCAATCTTTGCACTTTTCTACATACTACTTGGTACCTGTTCTTGTTTTTCTACACTTGAAACTTCTTGAACATAATCTGAACTTTTGGAATTTCTACTTTTTCTTCTATCTGATTTTCTAAGTCAACTGAACAATCATCATTGTACAAAATAAAATACTCTAAATTTGTATGTACAATATGAATTGGGTGATTATTGGGTTTCTCCTTGCTACTAATCATGTACTTCATGTTTTTCTCCTTATATATATTTTTGAGTTGTCCAAAACTTGGTATAGTAGCATAGGAAAAGTCTAGTTGAAAAGTGCCTTTAAGTTTAGCTCCCCATGATTGTGAGACAAGCATTCCATATCTCGGGGGAATGTTAGCTACAAACACATCCATGAGAACATTCTTTTTTGGAATTTGATCTAAGAATACCACTAAATCTTTGATAAGACCAAGACACTTAACCCTTCCCAAGTCAAAACAGTGAAGGTAATATCCAATTGTAATTTATCCATGATGGCTTTGGGAATGATATTATGGGAGGCCTAAAAAGGTGTAACTTCGATGTCTTCTAAGTTACCATCTACAATAGGTCCAAACAAAATCTCGGGTTGGTCATCAATAACATTCACCATATCAGACATTTGATCAACCTTAAACATTTTGGCTACAAGGAAATTGTATTAGTCATTCTTAATTAATTCAGCCAATGGAATTGAGACTTTAAGTTTTGAAAGTTCATTCTCAAGACTAAATAAAGTAGAATGCTTTTCTACCTCTTTAGATGCCATGCCTTTCTTCTCGAGTTGTTCTTTGACGGGGATCTCTTTTCTTTGTCCTCCAACTTGAGTTTCTTTGTCTTTCTTCAGAGTGCTAGTAGAAGCTTCATCACAACTAATTTTTCCTTATTTTGATTTGTAGAGGTCATCTCTTTATTATGAGTATCTATTTCAGAATTTTGTCTTCTCGAATTTGAAGTTATGAGCACATTTCTATTTCTCAGGCTATATTTCCTTTGCACTTGGCTAATGGAATTTTGATAACCTCTTTGATAATCCTCTGTCTTTACTGCTAACAGATCATCATTAGAAAGAACATATTGTTGATCATTTGGTACATAAGGTTCTTCAAAAAATTCATCCTCCTCAGTTGAGAAAATGGGTTACTGATCTTCCTCTAAAAATTGAATTTGATCCTCTAAAATTTATTCTTCCTCATCAGGGTTGTGTGTATAATTTTTCTAAAAAGGAGTACGAATCTATTGCTAACCTTGTTGATCTTTACCCTTCTACTCCCTTTTCTTAATCCCAAATTGGGGTTGCTGTTGTTGACCTCTGTAGTTGGGATTTCTAATTGAAGGTTCTGTTTGTATCTTTGTGATAGTCATCTTGTCCATGATCTTCTCCATTTTCTTAATCAAAGTATCAAATTTATCCTTAGATTAAGTGGATGGCTCCTTTATGGTAACTTTCTTTTCTGATTTCTTTTTTTATTTCTTAATTAGGAGATTTGCCTCAACACTTACTGTGTTTCTTTGCATTTCTTCAAGAGTGGAAGGACTTATCTCCCTCAACTGGTAGGCCATATATGGATCAAAAGCATCTAGATAATGAAGAAGTGCCAATCTGGGAGAAGGCTTAATTTTTTTTTGGGATAGAGTTATATATCATATTAAATTTGGCTGTGAAATCTTGCACAGATTCATTTGTGTTTCTTTTCAAGGCATTATACTAGGCTAGAATTTGGAGAGGATTATTTTTCTCTTCCCACTTATCTAGGAATAGGTACATTAACTGTTGGGAAGTGGTTATAGAATTAACTGTTAAGGAACAAAACCATTTCTTGACTTCCCCTGAAAAACTTTGTGTTATAATGCGCATTTTGGCATCTTCATTATCAATTTCCTCAAGATCAATAAAATCAACCACTTTATCTATATGTTTCCTAGCTGTGACTTCTGTTGTCCCATCAAACAAAGGAAATATCTGACCATAACCTTGAGGCAAATCAGTGAGTTCTGTAGGTAAAAATATAGGAGAAAATCTTTCCATAACTGTTACAAAAGGTAGTATAGCAGTCACGACAGGAGATGTTGATGGAGGAAATTATTTTGGAGGAAGTAATGGATTGATAATGGAGCATAATGGAGCAGTTGTATGAGGAGGTGTAATAATACATATAGCAGTAGATAAAATCTCTTCTTGGTACTGGATATAAGCATTTTCAGAGGTTAATTGGAGTTGATTAACCAAATTATGAAGTTTATATAATTGTGACCAAAGTTTCTTATCAAACTCAGTAGATGGAGACTCAGGAGATGGCAAGTATGATTCAAAGTTATAGGGATCAAAAAATGTTTCTGAGAGGAAAGACTCTGACTTGGATTTGAATAAATACAACTGAAAATTGATATCAAAAGATAAACCTTGAAGAGCAACCAATTCTGGGGGAAAAGATGCAAATCTTACCAGTAGAGGTGTACATGTTTCAACTTCTTGAGGCTGAGATCTTTTCTTCCTCAATAGCCTTTCAAGCTCATCATTTGGTGATGGAGGATTTGGATCAGGATTGAACCTCATGTGCCTTTTGGGAGCCAGTGTTCTTTTGAATCTGAACTTTGGCTCTGAAAAACTGAATCAACCTTCTTTTAAAGCTAGGACCTATCACCCACAGGCCTAGACCTCAACAAACTTGTAAGAAAAATAAAAAGGAAGATCTGAAACTTGTTCCCCAGCAATGACACCAAAAATGTTAGCTCTCTTTAGTTTTCCCAAGGCTAAGAACGGAATCCAAGGAGGTATCCTCAGACCAAGTTTCGACTTCGTAGCTAGCCCTACCAAATTAGAGAGGGATCTCTTTAAACAAATCTCACAACCAATGTAAATCTCCACAAAATATATGGATTTTAGGCTAGGTATTAGCTCAATAGGGTTTGATTAGAGTTTGTTGAATAAAGATCACTAGGTCTCAAAACTAGGCCAAGTAATCCTAAAGGCCAGCTGCAATGATAAGAAGGGGAAAGGTAGGTGCAATCAGTGGCACAAATTGTTTTGTCAATGTAGTGTGGTGAGGAGAATATAGTATGAGTTTAAGTGAGAAAAAGCATGAATCCACTTATCTAGAAGGAAAACATAAAATGTTAATCCTAAACAAAACAGAGCATTAAACTAATGATTCCTGTTTAAAACTCACAAGATAAAGCAGAAGAAGAAATTAGATTGTTGCTAATAATCAAATATATAATGAAACATAGGAAAAATATGGTCACTGATCACAACACAAGAATCCCATAAAAATAGTTGCAACTGTATATTATTCATTTCAATATCAAGTACACTAGTTCAAAGTATGAGCTTCCAATATCCAACCCTCTCTATGAGTTCATTCTGACTACATATAGATGAAAAACAACATTCCCCTTCTGAGGGGTCAAGTCCTCCTTCCTAGGAACTAATTACTCTATATTCTCTAACCATTGCCAAAACCTAGGGAGGTTAGAAACCAATTCCCTTTTTACACTAACTGATTTGAGTTTGACTTTGAAAGAATTTAATTACAAGACATTCACTCTAACCATCATTAAAATACTCAACTAAACCAGGTAAAATAATTTAGACACTAATTACATCAATAAAATTCAACTCTACACCGTGAAAATGCAGAAAAAGGCTTCCTCCACAAAAGCACAACAATTGCTTCAGAAGTGTGGCAAGTGTTAGTAGAAGCGCAACAAGTCTTTGGGTTGATGTTTTGATGACCTTGAAGTGGTTTTGAACTTTGATGATGATGTAGGAAGGTAGTTTAGGTGTCTACTACACCATAGGAACTTTAAGTCACCCAAACTCGATCATTAAGACTCCTTAAAATGGATTTGAAAACAAGTACTCCAGAAGCGTAGCGAGTCCTCTGAAACTGTGGTGAAAAGGAGGAAAATAAGCAGTTTTTTTTTTTTTTTTTTCTAAATGCTTTCCATTCTTCATTTTGAGCCTCTGAGAAAAAGCTGTGAGTACTCACTACATTTCTGTAGGGTACACTTGAATATGTGCAGGAAAAATTTCAAAATTTCAAAAATGTGCAAAACTTTATCTCCTTACATTGCTTTATTTCATGCATTCAGATGACTAGTGACGCCTCTGCCAAAAGATCAAGATTATCCGTCTTATTAAGCTTCTTTAGGGTCTTCTTAAGCTTCTTCCTCATGTTCTTAACCCTAATCTTGCATACCATGTTTCTTATATAATAGTGCCTTGCCATATGCCTCTGCATGGTAGCATCTTTGTTTTCCTTGTTCAGTAATTTCTCTAGGTGCACATTGACGTTCTCAAACAAATACTCCTTGTTCTCTTCAATTTCAGAAGCTATAGAGTCATCTAAGTATTTTAGGGTTTGAGGAGGAGATGGATTTTCTACTTGTTGTCCCTTCTTGGCGATGGCTCTTGTTGTAGGTCTCCTTGGTTGCACTTAAATTTTCTATTCTTCCAAATTCTCCACATAATTGATTGTTTTACCTTTATCCTTTGCTGCCAAAACATCTACCTTACTAGATGATGGAGGGTCTTCTTGTGATTTAATTTGTTGCATTATGCTCGGTTTCAGCTGTCTATTCTCTTGCTACAAGAAATCCACCATGAAATTGGCTTTGTCAAGGTCATCGTTTAGCTCCCTACTATGTGCCTCTTTCTCCTTTATTGTATCATCTGCTGCTTTATTTTCATGGTCATCCATCTTTGTCTTAGGAGGTACCTCTTCATGATGTTGCAAGGATGAATCATATATGTCTCTAAGTGATTCCTCTCTCATAGATTCAATCTACACCTCTTCAGTAACAACATCCTGATGTATTCTCTTTTCTTGAGACCTAGTTCTAGGTTTAGGTCTAGGCATCTCTTCTATTTCAGGGGAAAAAACCAGCCTCTTACCTCTGTTATATGTCTTTGAAATATTTTCTCTTGGAAGTGTTTTGGTGACTGATGGCTTGCTTGATGACCCAACATCTGGTGGCCTGGATGCTAAGGGAGTGTTTTGACTCTTTGGCTGACTTGAAGCAAGTAGAAGAGAAGTTGCCTTCAAGAATGATTCCCATGACATGTTGACCTGTGCCAGCTGGTGGATAACTATGACTTTGATTAGATCATGATGAAATAAACTTTCTTTATGATATCTTCGACTGATTTGAACCTTCTCAGTCCATTTTCACCAAGCTTCTAAACAAGTATGTAGGTAAGTTTAAGGGCTTTTGAGAAGTGAAATGCATCAACAACCTGATTTGATAGTGATATAACCTGCTAAACCTGCCCTCATAATTGAGGTACTTCATAATAATCCTCATCAAGGGGCTTTACGTGTATAAAAATTGTTTGCTAGGAAAAATATGAGAAGGGGACTCCTTGTACTATGGTTTCAAAAACACTTTGTATTTCTCTATGTCTAAATCCATCCCCTTGAACCAAATCTCACCTTAGTTAGGGATACCAGTTGCTAAAGCTATGATCTCTACTAACACCATAAAGTTCACCCCTGCAATTGTGATATGATCTCTTTTGAAATTGATGGCAAATAAACTTGTTAGGTCATGAGTATAACCCACCTCCTACACTTTCTTACAAAACCCTAGGCTACCTGCCTGCTTAAATGATCTTTTGATTAATTCTAATGCACTGATCTCTTGCATATGAGTTGGCTCATATCTTGTGATCTCTCACCCTTTGAACTTAATACTTTCACTGGCCATGATTTTGGCTTTACTGAATAGAAAATCCTAGCTTGAAAAGAGAGGGCATAAGGGATTTAAAATACAAAACAGGAAAAAACAATGCAACAAGTTTAGGGAAGGGGATGAAGGGGAAGGAATTTAGGGAAAATGCTAGGGAAATTTTAGGGGGTAGGGGTAGATGTTAGGGACACATTAGTAGTGGAATTTCTTAGAATGGGTGAGAAACAAAGGGTAAAAAGTGGAAAACATAGTCACAACCTAGAAATGCAGCAAAACCTTGGGTTTTGGGGGAAAATGGTGGAATGAGGGAAATTGGTGTCGGAAATGATTGGGGAATGCTCAAAGAGTTATTTTTAGGGATGTATAAGTTTAGAAACAAAATGATTACTCTGTCAAGTACAACAAAATACCATAAAATGAAAATCGTAGCAAAACCCGAGGAGACGGATTTAATCACTTTTTGAAAGAAATGACTACATCAACGAGTTGGTGAAGGATTTAATTAATTTCTCAAGAGTATTTGAATATTGTAGAGTGAGAAATTAGCCCTGTATTTGCTCCCTTCAACCTTGCCAAGAATGCAACAGGCTGACAAATTGAGCAATTAGTGATGGAATTAGAACTTCTGATGGCTGTGGCAAGTGTTACAGTGCCAGAGAGGAGTTGTTGAAGCTTTCGAAGGATATAATGAAGTCTTTAAATGCTTTATTTATCCTTTATAACTTGAAAACCCGATTTTCACTTGATGAAAACATGACATCATGTGTAGTTTTGAGAAAATGACAATTTGCTGATTTAACATGCAATATTATTTCTTCATAAGGAAATGTTACTTTGATTTCTTTTGTTACCTAATTTCTAACTCCCATGATGATGACCAAATGGATGACATGACTCCCTAAATAGATATTGATGACTAATAAGGATGACCATCAAATGCATATCCTAGACCATGACCTATATGATGACACATTAACTCTTTTGATGACCTAGGATAGGAAATGATAACATGAATATGATGAGTGATGGTGACCTTGAAAAAGTGGAGGGAGTAGCAATGATCTATAGATTAACCAATAACCATTTGAAAGCCAAGAGATATCAAATTTTATTTGAAAATATAACAATTTGACCTAATGATCCTATCAACCACATGGAAAGAGTACATTTGATCACTGGTGTCTCATGTTAGAGCCTATATTGACCTTAGGCTGAAGGGAGACAATCCTAGGATAAACACAAACGAAGCTTAACCTGGTAGCTATCCCTACCAGGTTGGGAGAGGGCTCTCTCCTTGTCAATCTCAGTAAAGATGACTGCAATTACAGCTTGAGATGATTGAATTGAAATTAGATTTTAGGCTAGGTATAGTAGATCTAGGGTTTTTTGGATTTGTTTGGGTCAAAACAGCAAGAGAAAGGATGAATTGGATTATGGCATCAATGTCAGTTTCTGGAGGCAAACCTGGGGCAAATTAAGTGCCATGTTCAGCCAAGTGAAGATTGTAAATGTGAGAAGTATGAGGGAGTAAGCCCGTTGTCCTGTAGGCATCAAACAAAGGATGGATCTGTAGCAGCAACTTTAGATGAAAGAGAATAATGAGGTTTCTCAATAGAGCATCTAGCAATAGATGAATTCTGCTAAGACTACCATTACAACTAACAACAAAATCATCATGAAAGGAGCATCATTATGGATGAATTCCTAACATATCACTTAAATAATGCTGAAACAAAGGAGAAAAACATAACGTGTAAATGAATTACAGGAGAAAAAACATACTGAACATTTAAGCACCGTGATGAATCCCAGGCTTAAAGGGAAAAAATTGCTTTATTGTGATATTCAATCATACTTTACACAGTCCAAATTCTTCTTCCTGTTGCAAAAATCGAACCTCTATCTTTTAAAAATAATCCTATATATAATATTAGATATTAATTATTGATTCCTAAACATAGGAATCAAAATAATTAAAATAGAAAAAACAAAAAAAAACCTAAATATGTTTTTATGCGGTCAAATTACCTAAATTAAATTATAAAAAAATAGCTATTAAATCTCAAAAATAAAAAAGGAACAATTACTTTGCTGCCACAAGTCGAATTGCCAAATTCTCTTTTCGAACATCGCTAGAAATCAGGGATAATCTAGGATGATTAAATCACCCTCCACCTACGCTCTGTAGATGCCTTGGGTTCCTAAAATCTTTTCCATTTGTTCATTGAGTGTTTCAAATACTGCCAGCTCTCCTTTAAAAACTTGATGTTGTTGATTTCATAGCTAAAACACTTGTCATCTATTCCTAGAAAACATGAACACCAGGAGGGCATGTGAAGTCAGCTCTACGAAGGGCAGCATCAACGTGGTCAGCTTCTCTTAGCACATAATCAAGATAATTCTGGTCTAAAACAAGTTCTCATGTTCCCTCATGGTGTAAATATTCAAGCCTTGGATCTATCCCATGATAATCAATATCAGATAACAACTCATTCCTCATAGGAAATGGATTAGCAGGAGGCAGTTCCTGTCTCTGACACACAAAAACATATGAATCTAATGCTCCTCCTTGTTTTAATAATTCATTTGCCTCCAATAATTTTCATTGGTTCCAATTAATTTTTTATTTTTATTTTTTTTTTATTGCTAGAGAAATTTTACTCGCTAAAATATGTTCCTCCTCATCTATTCAACTGTTTCCTTTATGGAAGTTGTTGGCCACTTCTTAATGAAAGCTTCTGCTACCTCCAAAGAAACTTTCAAGGGTGGCATGTACTTCTCAATGAATTCTTTAAGCTCTACTGAAGAAGTTATTTTTAACAAATCATCTGGAGTTTGAAGATGGTGTCCACTCGATCACTACAGACATCTCATCACCTGGTGCAGGAAAACAACCATATCTAATAGATGAACCCTTAGCGCAACCCAATAAATTAAGAAAATTGAACCAACTCTGTTGTCCCTCCACTTCATTTTTTGACCATCTGAAGGTGTGTACTTCATTTGGAGTCAAAATTGGAGGCTTTGAGACATGAAGAACTTTGAATGTGTAAGGCATGTTGATTTGTTGATAGTTGAAACCCTGCTGCTTGATGAATTCCTGTTGAACAGTAGATCTGACTCCATCAGCTCCAACAAGCAGATTGTATTGGACAAGCTCTTCATTTCTTCTGCCAAATGTCACAGTATGGGCATCGAAATCTACCCAAACATAATGCTTCCCAAAGTGAATCTGTCAACGATATAGAAGATTTTGTCACCTGGGTAGGCCTCTAAAAGCTCTAACTGATCCTTTGGATATTGGTTCGTCAATTCAGAGATAAGAGTACTGGCAAGTGCTCTCTGGCTTATTAGGAGAGACGGTTTATCAGGATTGTGCTTCACGGCAATGTTTTGAGAACTAGTATGCACACGAAATTGAGATGTAAGAATCCCTTTTTCCTTCACAGCCTCCCATAGACCATCTATATGACTAATAGCATGGCCTCCCCTTGCACTTAAACCCACAGAATACTGCCTTGTCTTATACCATCACCAATAAATTTGTAGATTGGTAATCATGAGATGCAATCAAGGAAGAGTTACTCAAGGAAGTTGTGCCCTTCTCGAGAGATGATGTGATTGTTGTTTCTATTTATTGTCCAGGTGTGTGCATTGCGCATAGGGCAACACTTCTAGAAGCACAGCGCCAAACCTAGGAGTGCAACACCACACTCAGGAACATTCCGATCACATCTTTCATAATACCAAGTTCCATCCCCATAATTGCTAACTTTCTTGTGGCACTGCCTTTCTCCAATGAACAAAGGGCAAGCAATATAGAAAAAGTTGTCTGTCCTCATAAATGATACGGTCACTTTTACTGAAATCTAGTCACGCTTCTTAGATCTACCAAGCCCTTCATCCTTAATTTGAGAAACCATCTTATGCATTTCCACTCTTCCCCAGGATGTCAATATTCTAGTAATAGTCTGAGAAGCATTGCTCTTCCCCTCTCTCTCAAACTAGTCTCTCAAATCACAAGCCTCTGGAAGGTCTGTGTTTATAACCAGTTGGGTTGTGGAAATTGTACCCAAAGATTTCCCACTAAAATCACTAATCCATCCAGCTTTCACAGCCAGGATGGAGAAGGATCCAGAATCACATAGCTCTTGAATCTGCTGACCCTCCTTATTGCAGAGGGCAACCCACATAGTGAGCTCCACACTGCGACCTGACATGCCCTTCATTTGAAGAGACCTTTTCTGAGTCTTCGTGCCATTTTTTCTCATTATTATACTCGATGGATTGATTAAGATTACAACACTAATGACATCTTCCATATAATTGTTCTCCATGTTCTCAACTTCACTTATTGGCATAAAATTGAAATGCTTCTTTGGTATTGAGTTGTAATCCTCCAAACATGGTTCTATTGTTGAAGTAGACTCTAAGAAAATTTCCCAGTCATTCTTTAGATGATTGAATTTTATTCCTTTTTGTGGGTTTTAAACTTCCCATTGAGATTATATAAACTTTTCCACTTGCTATCCGATTATAAAATTAATCAGCAACAACATTAAAACATGTTACTCATATTTCCCCATCATCATAGTCTAGTAGATCAAAACTAAAGACTTTTTCATCTCCTTTTTCATTGTTATAGCGACGAAGTTCTCCTTTAGAAGTGACTCTAGCCTTTATTGTCCATTGGCCCTGATAAGGATTCAATACTGCAATAGGAATAGTTCTTGTAGGAGCCTCATTTCTAGTAATTAGTCCTCTGATAGAATACATGGGAGGTGGTTGATAGGAAGGGGAAATAGTTGGACAACCATATGGATTGGAGGCATCATTCGTTGCTCTATAAATTGCTCCACCTATTCCCCCAACTGCCGAGATTTGTATTTGATGAAGTGGTGGTGCAGACCTTGTATATGAGCTAGTTCCAACTCTAGGCATATGTGAGGGCACGGGTATTGCAGCACTAGGCTCATTCCTTTGATACACTCCATTTACTGGTTGAGCCTCCACATTTATATTTGGCACCATTCTTGGTCCTGGATTGAAAGAACTTCCATATGACTGCCCTCGTTGGGCTTGTGGTGATCTAGGCCTTGTGTTGAGAGAACTTCCATAAGACTACATTGCTTGTGTTTGTTGTGGAGGTTGCACCTGAGGAGCATACTGCATTGGCATTGCAGCCCTCTGCTGCTGAGAACTTGCATTTGCATCCATGAGTTGTTTTGGTTCACCAACGATGTCACACTTAGGTATCACAATTTCCATGTTCAAAACTATGATAATCCTCAATCTTTCCAATCGTTGAAGCAATAGAAATTAATATGGAAACATAGCATTGCGGGGTTGCCTTTCTCACATATAGCCCACAGACATTCAATGTAGGTAGACAACCCTAACAACTGGCTTGCACTTAACCAATCACAGGTCTATGATGAATAGTAAATGAAGCTTTTCTCCTTTTTCTTGCAACCTATAAAACCTAGAAATTACTCGAGAAGCATCAACACAAATAGGATGTGCAACAATTGAGCCTCCGTTGCAGGTGCAAGGAAGAACCATTGCCTCGTGATCTTCATTGTCCTCACACCCACAGATATAACAAACTTGCTCCTCTGCAACCATCTCACTGTGTTTTGAGTCATTGCATATGTCTTTAAGTAAAATTTCACTATAAAATCCCTTAAGTCATTTCATTATTCATCCTTAACAAGGCCCTATGAAAGCCTTTCACTCCAGATCATGTTGCTCAAATAAAAATCGTGTTGCTAAAGCATTTTAGGTAGGCAGATAGACACAAGCTGATGAATTGTAAAGATTGGAAAAAATGTAAATACAGATGACAACAAATACTGAATGAAAATCTATAAATCTTCCAGTAATTCCTCTCTAGAACCATGAGACCAGCAGCTGTAAACTTTTCACTAGCAATACCCCTGTCAACAATGTACCATGCCCTCTACACAGGATACCTCTTTCAATCAAAGCAGAGAAACAAGCTCACCAGATGTTGAGATGAAAATTAGCAGCATGGTAATAGGCCTTCAAATGCTATAATCTCTCCTTCTCCGTCACAATCCAACCACAAGACCAACCACTGACATTTCCTAGCTTCATCTGGATCATTCAATATCTGAACTACTGCGTGAGAGATCTTTGAGCCAATCACTCATTTGGTCATATCTTTTGCTCCGGGAGCCAGTTTTTGGAGTGTAATATACCATTGGAAATCTCTTTACGAGCGGCTCCTGATGAATAGAATTATGACATGTTTTTTTGCTGATTATCCTGTGAAAAACATCTAACAAATCCAGACATAGTAAGAGCTTATGTTGATCCCTGATGATAGGCTGCGAAGATTGGAACTAACAACTCATTAACACTAACATTTTCAATGACTTGTTGGTTTATTGGTGTCATTGAACACCAAGGATGGTGTTCCCCCTAGGGGGAGGGTTTTGTAACAACCACTCGTTGAATTTCCATGTAAAAAATATATAATACCAAGGTCATGGGACACATTCCAAGCTGAATGTTGTGAAAAAACATCTTAGTGGGGTGTTCATTTGGTTATTATGGCTAATGGGAAATTGGAAAAGGAAATGGAAAAGGATTTGAAAAGGAAAAGAGGCATTAATTGGCATTTTATTTATGAAAATAATGGAAAATAAGAGAAAAGGAAGGTGAAAGGTCATAGGTTGCGCGTGAGGCAAAAATTGAAGGAAAATAATGGAAATTGAAAAAATGGAGGCCTCAATGATAAAAAGTTTTATGAAAGGAAGGAAAAGGAAGGAAAAGAAAGTAAAGGAAAGAAAAAGATCAAGCAAGGAAGAGTTGGATCAAGTGATTACAACGATATTACTTGTAGGTATCGAGTTGCATGTATGATTTCCTTGATAATTTTGGAATGTATGGTATATGCACGTATGTATTTGGTTCCCTTGTTTCCATTGGTATGCTTTTTTCAAAGTGTGAAAATGGTTTTCGACATTTCCTTTCCATTTCCTAATATCCATGTTGTGATGGGGTTCTTTCATTTGTTTGAGTTGGAGTGCCAAATGATTTTGGAACCATGTGAGGTGGTCTCGGGAAAATTCCCAAGGGCCTAGGAATCCCTTGATCGATAATGGTGGGATACATGATAAAGCCTAAGGGTGGAGATGGGAAAATTCCTCAAGGTATTGTTGAATAAATTTGGAGGCATCCATGCTTTTTTAGGGCCTAGTTATCCCTTGACTGGTAATGGTGGGATTGCTCTAAAGCCTGGTTGTATAGGTGAGGGTTTCATGCCTAGAAATCTTTTGAATAGTAATGGCGGGATAAATAGTAAATCCCAAGGAAACCCTGGTTGTTTTGTTGTGAGTCCCACATTCATGCTTGATATATGGCACAAGAGTGATTGGCTGAAAGAAATATTTGGTTCAACCCAATCTATGGTTGGGTGGTACATGGAAGTCCATTACTTGGTTGGATTTTCATATGTTAATAAGAGATCTTTCCTCTTGTATTTCATGGGTATTTATACTTGTTATTATGTGTCTTTGATGATTATTTTATCACCATTATTTTTATGGTTATATTCTCATTATAAGCATGGTTTCATGGCAGATTCTAGTTATGGCTCTTAACATGTTTTTATTGGTAAATGAATGGTTATCGAATGTATGACTTAAGAGATGTTATTGCAGCTATTATGAGAGGGAATTAGAACTTCTTGGTGATTCCCATATAAGTATTAGATCCCTATGTTTAAATATACATTCATGACCTGTAGATTTCATGTTCATCATGTGTTTGATGAAATGTTTCTCATGGTTAGGTATTTCCAGGTGATTCTTTTTTATAATTTTCGTATTGATGTTGTTGTCCTAGTATCATTCATTATTCTGGAAAGTTTCATTAAGTTCTAGGCAATGGTATGGAGACTAGACCTGAAAAAGTCCCATAGATCTCACGTCGCAGGGATTGGACTCAGTGAAAAAGATTACAGTCACTCCCTTGCAGGCTTATGCATGCATCTAGAGGGTCAAAATCAAATTTTTGTAGTGTTTTACCAACGTTTGGGAGTCTAGTACATTGAAAAAGAGGTTTAACTCAGGGTTTGGGCACCTGGAAGGGTGGTTCAACTCTTGGGGGTCTTGCAGCACCTGAGGGAAGTCATTAAAGTTTTTGTTTGTTTATTCCACTTCCTGAAGGTGATCTAGGAGGTTGAGTCATATCATAGGAGCCCTCAACTCATGTTTACCCTAGTAGGTAGGTGAAAGTGGGTAGATATGCGAGGGGTGGTTATAAGAATCCAAATCATTTGGTTGAAATCTTTTGTAACTCCATTTGTAGTTAAAGGAAACTACTATAGTTTTACCCCTTCCATGGAAATCATTGTGTAATTATTAATATATCGTTTTATTTTAAGATCACAAGAGAATCAAAATATTCTCATGATGATCTTTTCATTGTAATTAAGATCTCAAAAAGAGAATATTGTTTTCCTGCGAGGGATAGAGCAAAGAATTGGAGTATAATATTGGAAAGGCGAAACACCTCACTCTGTAATCTTGATACTTTTATTATTGAAAATCTCAACTTTGTGGTTCAATAATTTCCTCTGAGTAGTTTGTGTCTTTTTAGTACACCAACCCTTGCTGAGGAAGAGAGTCCCTCCTTAGTGGGGATCATTGGTTAGATAGAGTGGAATACATAATTGCATAAATATTTCTTAGTTATTTTATTGTTGTTACTGTTTCTCTTATAGTTAATTCTATGTGTAATTTAATTAATTACAATAAGCTTTGGAAGGTATGTCAACTTAAGTCCTGGACCGGTCCCTTAGTTTAGTGTGGAAGTTAATTATTTTCTTTGCTGTTACAATTTGGATTGCACTCTCTTTTATGTGTGCAATTGAACGAGTGATGGTTTTTAGGAGTGTTGTGAGAGTCGTTGAATGAAATATTGGATAAATATTTATCATATGTGTGATTGTTGTTACTGTTGTTGTTATAATTAATTATGTGTGTAATTTAACTAATTGCAAGAAGCTTTGGAAGGTGTGACAACTTAAGTCCTAGATTGCTCCCTAAGTTTAGTGTGGTAGTGAGTTATTAGCTTTGTTGTTACAGTTTGGATTGCACTTCCTTTTATGTGTTAAAATTGAATGAGTGATTGTTTTCAGGAGTATTGTGAGAGTGGTTGAATGATAGATTACATAAATATTTCTCAGTTATGTGATTGTTGTTATTGCTGTTGTTACAGTTAATTTTGTGTGTAATTTAATTAATTGCAATAAGCTTTGGATGGTGTTACAACTTAAGTCCTGGACCTTTCCCTCAGTTTAGTATGGAAGTGAAATATTTGGTTTTTTTGTTAATGTTTGGATTGCACTTCCTTTTATGTGTGCATATTGAATGAGTGATGATTTTTAGGAGTGCTATGAGAGTGGTTGAATGGTAGATTGCATAAATATTTCTCATTTTTGTGATTATTGTTATTGATGTTATTATAGTTAATTTTGTGAGTAATATAATTAATTGCAGTAAGCTTTGGATGGTGTTACATCTTAATCCCTAGATTGATCCCTCAGTTTAGTGTGGTAGTGAATTATTTTCTTTGTTGTTATAGTTTGGATTTCACCTTTTTATGTGTGCATATTTAATGAGTGACGGTTTTCAGGAGTGTTGTGAGAGTGGTTGAATGACAGAGTAGCTTATTCTGTAATATTTATTTGCATTGAATCTATGTGGAGTGTGTAAGAACATTTTTTATTGCTGAGAGTGTGTGTGCAATGAGTTTGGTTGAGATTATTTCATACTAGTCATCATCTACCTTAGCATAGACTTTGTGCCATAGCCTTGTAAAAATTAAAGCCTACATGGATCAATAATTAAATGTAAGAGTGAGTCGACCAACATTAAAATGAAAACAATATAAAAATAATTAAGTTAAGAAAGTTTCTTATTTAGATTATTGTGAGATACACACATTAATATTGTATTAACTTTTATGTCTTCCCGAACATATGTTGATACAAAATGATTGGAAGAAGCATTCAAGTAATCCTATTTTTTTATGCCAACAATTCATACCATGTATTAAACACTTTAATGATATTTAAATAGGTAATTCATATTGACACAAGTAATACTAAAGCATTTCAAATTTTAGGCTATAAGAATCATCATTGTTTAAACATGGATTACAAATAATTATGAAAATTTAGAAGTCTTTGTCATTAACATCATCGTCCACAACAATGTCATCCATTATATCATTCTCAATGTCCATATGATCTTTCAATTAGTTAATATTATCATCATCCTCATGTTGAGTTCCATCATCTTCATCATCATTGAAATATGACTATAGACCATCCATATTGTTACCTAATTTATTTGGATCATCATTTTCTATACCATCCATATTTTTGTCTTCTGTAACATCATGGAACTCTGTATTAGCATTGTCTTCTTGTGCCTGAACATAACCATATTTAGCATCATCATGGATGTCAATTTCTTTGATTTTCTATAATCCCTCTCTCTCAATTTTTTTCCATCATTGTTTTGCTCAGTATCCACTAATGCATCGTCAAATACATGCCTTAATATTGGATCATAATGTATGACAAATATCCTTTTTGGATCATAATGGATAATGAAAATGATGATGGTGGTGAATGGTGTGTAATAGGTACATGTATGCAAAATTGCGATAAAAGAATGGTTGATGAACCATGTATGAGAAGGAGTTTCCTAAAGAATCTATGGATACAACAACGTATTCTGGTGGATTGGTATTCTTTTATATGGACTTCAACTTATATTTATGATTGTAGGTACAATATGGAGTAAATAGGGTTGAGAAGGAAGAAGACCAAAGACCAGGGAAAACCAAAATTGAAGAGAAAGGATAATAATGGAAAAGAGGGAGAAAGGACTAGTTTAATGAATACTACTCATGAAAGGGAAATCATTTCCTTTTGTAATGTTTAATGAATAATATGATGAAAAAGGGGATAATATAAGCCAATTCTATAAGTCTATGTAGGAATGGGATATGGAGAAATATGAGTGAAGGTATGGGTGAATATTTGTTGAGAGTACCATGCAGATAGTGGAGAGTTCATTAGAGATAGTTAGGGAGATTATTATTGGAGATAGTTGAGGAGGTAGTTACCAATAATTAGATAATTATGATGAATTTGTATGGTCGTGTATAGTTATAAAAGGGGAACATTGTACACTAAAAGTAACCTATGAGAAAATTATTTAATTAATATAATTTCCCTAAAAAAGGGGATTGAAGTATGCTCCTAGTACCCTTGCTTCACAATGTGTGGGTTTGTGTTTCTTTTGTCACTCTAATTTCATCAAGTGGTATCAAAGTGTATGGATAATTCTATGTATGAGAGAGAAGGCTACCATCATTCTTTCTTATCAACTATGTTGTGTGAGAAGGAGACTATGGTATTATCACTTCCTCAAAATCCTTTGAACATGTAAGGAATCCTCGATGTTGGAGTAGTGAATGTGGACTGAACATGAGACCTTTAGATCAAGAGGACTGTATGTAGATCCTTGAGACTAGGGGAACCTTGAGGGAAGGCCAAGAGGTGATATTATGAGATTCCACTAGTAATCACACAAATTAATATAGTTTAGACTCAAATATATTCGATTTCTACTCATGAAAAAATGTAGAGGGATTATTGAATGTGGTAGATGTCTTATGCTGTTAATTATTAATGTTATATAAACATCTAGTTTCAAGATTCCCTAGTTGGGCATGATCAAGCATATAAGATGCTCAAATTTTTTTATGGTAGTTTGAGTGTTTGGAATGGATCTTGAGCCTTTGCTAGATGATTTACTTGAGGAATATCTATTCTGTAATCTGTATGTTGAAGCAAACATTAAAGATATAGTGACAGATATAATCTACTTTCTATAACACACTTCATTTGGAAATGTCTAGTGGATTTATCAATGGATTTTGTATTGAGGAAATGCTCATGTAAAGAATCCACAAAAAGGATATGCAATATATAATAGAGAAGTCTATGCAAACAAAGGAGAAAAAGAGAGGATGGAGTGTAGATCCATGGTTACAAGAAACTAAATAGGGTGATTTTTTATAAATCATAAGGGAGTGGAAGCAGCTGCATCTCGTGTTGTTAGAAAGAGCCAATGTATCCACTGCAATTGATGAGATACTACCACTTGAAGCTATAATTCATGAAGTTTCCATATAAATTGAAAGAATTTTTTATTGTTGAATAGTCGTCTAAGGAATATATAATTTGAGTTATTACCACTACATGGATAATTACAAAATGTAAATTGAATTAGTGTTGTAAGTGTTTTTCAGGCGAAAGTCAATTTAAAAATAACCAAGATATTAAAAAAATGGTGATGAATTCAAAGATAAAGACTAGATGTACTTCCTCCAAATTAAAATAAAAGTGGCATGATGGTGCAATATTCATGTGGTTAATTACTCCCTCTCACTGTGCTAAAGGAATAATGAAAAATAAAAACTCGAAATACTTGTAAGTGTTCTCAGTTCTACAATTTCTGCAAGGGAAAACCCCTTTGTGAAGCCTTCCTTTGTATAGTTTTTCGAAATTAAGTTGAACCTTCAATTTTTGTAGTCCATAAACAACACCTAAGATAGGTCAGGAGTTACGGCTCCTCCGTAGGCTAGGGTTGGACTTGCTCTAAGGAGTAACATCACTCAAATAAGCCACTTTCTGCATGGGTCAGAAGTGGGCTTGACTTGAGGTTGGGGTTTTTTCTCTCCTATTCATTTCTTTATGCCCAATTTTCTCAACTAACAACTAATAAGTGGCCCCAATGCATGAGGTTAGGGTCAATCTAGGTTGGCAGATTTGTGGAATGATGGAATTCATAGTAGGCAAACCACCGTCTAATGGACCCACCTTCTTAGTTCCTGAGGCACAAGTTAAGGAGTTAACCTTAGTTATAATTCTTCTTGTCACATGTATTATTTTTATTTGTGTTAATAAGGTACTTGACCTTTGTAATAGGGATTCACACCAAAATATTTGACATGTTAGGGGATCTCCCCAATAAGAAGTCCCAACTAGACCTCAGACCATTTGGTGTAGGAGTCCCAACAATGGGTCATATGGTGGCACCTTGACTGCGGTTGCGCACAGAGGTAAGAAAGATGTCCTTGTTGGTAGCAAGGGTGTGACCACCGTAGCAAGCCAAGGAAGGTGCATGAAGTGTTCTAACACACAAAATGGGGAATGAGTGCGCCCCTTCGAAACTTGTGGAAAAACGCAACTTGAAAGGGAACACACAAGAAAAGATACATCACCAACTGTAAGGAAGGGAAACCAATGATCCAAAGTGATGGTTAAACCAACAACACATCTCAATGAGGTTCATACATACATATATGGAAAATTCCACACATACACGTAAACAAATACATATATTGTTAGTGTAACCAAGACAGTTGAAATACAATAACAAAATATGCATGAAACGCGTTGGCTTTGTTATATTAAGAAAGTAAAAGTTCAAATAATACATGCAACCATGACCAACCACTAGTTCCAATAGTGGAATGTTATAGTCACTACCCCCTGCTCCTCCAAAGAGATATACTAGCTCTGCACTGTGGAGAAGCCAATTCTCATTACAATACACTCCAAGATTTCTTTAATATACACTTATAAGAAGCTTGGCTCCCAAAAATCCTCTACAATAAGTTATGAGGTTCTATAAATAGCAAAGGGTGGGGTGACCCTTGACATTCCCATTTGTGACCCTTCACCTACCCTGATAACTCTTCAACTACGACATGAATATTACATTTGACCATCGACACTTGGTCTTTCACGTTTACAAGATGTTATATTAAAATTTGTAGATGTACCCAAGTGAGCCAAAATAGGCTTGAGCAAGCCATGCATGACACTACTAAGACTCGGATAGCTATGGGAAGACCAACTCTTCGACATATTCATGATGATTGATAGTGGGGAACTAATGCCAAGCTTGGTAATCAGTAATGGTGTTTTTGTGCTCAATGGTGACATCCTACTAAAAGCAAACTCTCGCCGCCATTGCATCTGGGTACACTGATTTTGAACCTCTATCCAACTCATCCGATAACATGCACAACATATTCTTGAGTGCATCTGGACCAACAACATATTGATGCATAGTGTGTGCGTTGATCTCCAAGTCTAAGTTGGTGGCTACATGCATCAACTCATCAAAGTACATGTCCAGCTTCGTTCGGACTTGGTTCTTCGACTTCACCTAATTGAGTGTGCCAATAGATGGTATCACTTGCATGCACACAGTGACATCCATGCTTCTGAACACCCATGCATGCAAAGCTTGCAAATTAGTGATGAGTTGAGGGAGTTCCTCATAGTTTCGGATCTGACTCGAGATGCATGGATTCAACTCTACCGCCCTCGGCTTCATCATCTTTGGAAAACGAAATGGGGCTCTTTTGTATCTCATTGTCCATGTCTACATGCAATCAACAGTAGTGTGAAGATTTGACAAGAAGTGTGCTCTCCTAGCACAGCGCTGCTGCCAACCGTTGAGATGGACAACTGCCTTATGCACGGTGCCGAATCTGGAATACAAAATTCGCATGACTGTTTCAAGGGACGATACATCATCCAGTATCACTCTCTTCAAATCTACTTTAGCGAACGATGTAACCTTTTCTCCTCCCTACTTGGCTACTTGTAACTTCTTTTCTATGCGTTCGTTCTTTTCTATTAAGAATCAAACACTTGAGCTGGTGGATTCAAGATATGCTTTGGTAGAATCGGCCAATGTTGCTAGATTCTTGCACACATCATATACGATCACTCATTCTTCAAACTGTGTAGGAGATGTGTGGACATAGGAATTTTGCGCGATTGCACAACTCTGTGTTGCGACTCATCGAAAGATATGTTGTGCATCTCTGATTATGGATTGTATTCAAGGATCTTTGTGTCTCCTTAATCGCTTCAGAATTTTGCTACTTCTGGATCTAGCAAGGACGGTGGCGTGATCTCTCGGTTGTGAGGCATGAGGTCAATATCCTCTTAGAATTCTAGCTGCACCACATCCGTATCCATATGCTCTAACATTTGTTCAATCTCTTGAGCTAAGTCTTGCTCCTGTGACTACTCACCCTATCTACTCTGTACCAGCTATTCAGATGAGTCTATAACTTGTATGGGCGCAAATTTATCAATCTGTGCATGTTGGGCCTCTTCTTGTGTTTGTCCCTACTGCGCTTCCTTCTCTCTTCTGTGCAGCTCTTGTTCTTCCCAGAGTTGATTCTTCAACTCTTGCAACTCCTTTTCTGTTTGCTCCATCCTTTGTTTATCTCTCCGTCTTTGCACATTCCTCTTGTCGTGTAGTCACTTATTAGCCTCAATCTTCAAAGTTGCTTTCATCATGAGTGGATCTGGTTTGAACTTGTTGCATTATTCTGCCTTTTCACTATCATCAACCTTTCTCTTTCCTTTGTCATGCACAAATCTGTTACTCTCTGCTGCTGCTCATGATGGTGCTATCTAAGATGTTTCTTCACGCAGCTTCGCTAACCATTCCAAAACTATGCCAACCAGTTCATTGAGCCTAGAGAAGCTATGACAATATCTCCATGAGTCATCCTCAAGCCAATGACGTGCCCCACGGATCTACAGAAATTGCACTCTGTCACCTATTCCTTCATCTTGAGAGCCAACATGTTGGACCAATTGCATGGCCTTCCTTCGCTGGCCAGTTGGTCCAATGCAATCACCCAACTTTGCGGGAAGGTCTCTGTGCTCTCTTGGTCATATACGTGGCATGCAAAGATGACCAAGTACCAATATACCTTCCGCAGTATCTTCTTCTTGTAAACCAGACTGGGTATTTTCCTGAACTTGGCTGGCTCTTTCACCCAGCTCTTTAAGATATCTTTGGAGTTTGTGTTGTTGTGTGCTGAAGGGTTTCTCCATTGTGATCACCAATTGTGGAAAGTGATACATCTTCTGATAGTCCTTCACCTTGAAGGTAGAAATCTTTGTACCACTGAAACTACTCAACATCATTGTCTCAGGATCAATGTGCGAGAAAATCCAATGTATCATGTTCGCGCATGGAAATAAAGGATACCTGCATGAAATCCGGTACAAGCCAGATTTGTGGATGTTGACATATACCCTACAGTCTTCCTGATCTTCCTTAAATATGCCTAATAATGTATCGTTGATGTCTTGCCATTTCATCTTGATGTCTATGTCTATGACCAACTTGGTGTCTTCATAAACAGGCAGGCCCATAGACACTTGTTCAATTGCATCTCTAGTTTCACTTGCAATGATGTCCTTTGACCTTGCTCTCTTGGATGCCATTGTACCTATACTGCCGAGAGACGGGCAAACACCTACTATACCTGGAGACATAGCGACACTCATGGAAAGAAATTTTTCAGTTGAAAACCAAAACAAATCTAAGGACTGACATGCAACACAGCTGGGTGACTGGAAGTAAAGATTGCACAATTTTCATCGATAGGCTGGGAGACTGGCTGCCAAAACTACGCAAGGCATATTCAAGGCTATCAGGAGGTTAACTGAGTGCTGGAATTGCATAATGCATAGTCCAGTCTGCTTGCTAAGGGATGAAACTGTATAATGTGTAGTTTCAGTCAGCAAGGACATGCATGCCTAGAGATTGCATTGCGCAATTTTCTGGATCACCAGGACACTGCCTCCTAGAATTGCGTAATGCAAGTCTGGAGGTTAGTGCTGGGCCATATTTGTGCAATTTCTGGAGGGAAGGTAGAGCCTTCACTTCTAGAAATGCACATTTCTATCCAGGCAAAAGCAAGGTCCGGGCTAAGACAACCTAGACCTGCCAATGGGTGACTGAAAACATGAAAGGGTTCGGATGCATGTTGAAACTAAGTTTAAGAAAGATTGAATGATCATGCATGCAAAAAATGAATGCAAGATTCATAAAACAGGAATGCATGCATGTTTGTGAAATGAGTCACCGAAACGGCAACTGTTAGTTCAAAATAGTGTCATGCATGCCTCATCAATGAGATGCATATAAAACTAAAACGATGTTTCTACAAGCTAATATACATTAAAACAATAGAATTCATTCAACAAAACCAAGAAAAAATTTCATACAAAGAAAAATATGAAAAGCGACGAAAAAGCAGAAAATGACATGAAAAGTAGACTTACCCAGAAAAAGTTGAGTTGAATGTGCCGAAGACTCCTAGATGCGTTGTGGGATGTCAGAGCTCCAAGATTGATGTGAGGAATGAGCTCTGTAGCGTCAAATAAATAAGTTTGAGGATTATGATGTGCATGCCACAAATGTAGGAAAAAGCGACACTTGGAGGGATGTTTCTAAAACCATCTTTGCATGTAACCTCTAGCTGCTAAAAATAGATCCCTAAAATTTAGGGATGCTTTTTGCATGTTGCCTTTTGCTATTTCAGGAAAAATCAACCCATGCATGCAAATCAGGATTGCTCAGTCCCGGAGGGAACCAGTCAACCTGAAGGCGGATGCAGCAGTCTGCAAGCCTAGGAAAGGGATTTACATATTTTCTGGGTTGAGCAAGGTTGGCTATCCCTCAGGCCTTGCGCAATTTCTGGGGTCAGTAGGTCACTGCCTCTTAGAATTGTGCAATTTTTGGGCTGAAGCCCAGTTTCGGGCTGGATTGCGCAATTTTATGAGGGAGGGCTGCCTCGCTAGATTACGCAATTCTAGAGCCCAGCAGGTAGCCCAACAAGATTGCGTAATTTATGGAGGGAAGGTTGGTTCCCCTCCAGAATTACGCAATTTTCTAAGTGAACCTCCAGCTACAAAATTACCTAAGTTTGGAATGCCAGCCTGTGATGGGAGACTAGCAAGTTGACATGCACAAGTTGCCAAGCCATTGAAACTCAGTTGAAGCCTATGTACTTGACAGTGTAAGACATGCATCTAAGGATGGTTGGTACGGAGGCTCCAAAATGAAGTTAAGGAAAAATTTTGGAGGATGGTTGTAGCCGCTACAACACTTGGCGACACAATGGTAGAACTCCAGCTCTCTGAATGAACCTTGTTTCACAAAAAGAAAGTCTAATAGCTCTGGAAGTATTGTTCAGTTCTCTGATCATCTTGACTCCCACACTATCTTGATTGAAAGATGTAGTAGCTGCCATGATCTTGGTCAATCAGCACACATTCCAAGCCAAGACAACATAGTTGTTTCGATTGCAGATGAGGGGTATATTGGTACACAAGCAATATGATAGTCAAAGTTTAAGTTTCATCTCTGGTGTTTCTCCACTGCTAGCAGGCCTATACAGTACCTCGATAGAGTCATGTAGTAACACAAGCATCGCTCCACTACAAGTGAGCCTGGACAGTACCCTGGTGGAGTTACTTGCATCATCTCTCCGTGCAAGAAGCCTTTGTTTTCTATCACCTTATTCATTTTTCATTTTTTCAAAAAATTTCACATTTTCATTTTTTTCATTTTTTTCAAAAGTGTGCATAACACTTATTCATTTTAGAGGTGGAAGAAGGATCCTGACTTATTGAGAGTAGAAGAGGTTGCTCCTTCAGAGAAGTATTTTTTATATACCTCTAACATACTTGTTAAGGTTTCCCCCCTCATCTTACTCTACTTGACTGAGCTGACAAGCGTTAACCCAAAACAACCGACTAGAGTAGTTGATACTAGTTAGCATGCAAGCGTTGCGTTTTCGTCAAGGTTCACTTCGAACAATATGCATTTTCCATTGGAATATCATTGATTGAAGATAACAAGTTCTACATACAGAGATGGAAAGATAGATAACCGTACAAGTCTTCTTGTACTTTACCCTTGCTTGCTTCAAGAGTCGCAAACAGTTCATGCGAAACTAACCTATAAATGTAAACAGGCAAACGAACATCTAAAGAGTGAAGAGAATGAGAAAAAATGTGAAAGAAAAGTGAGTAGCAAACAAACAAGCAAGGAAACAAACACACAAAGTAAAAAACAAAACATGCATGCAAGCAAACAAGGTAAAGAAAACACTACTCCTACTCCTAAGCTAACGGTGCATGGGCCTGATCACATGAAGTGATATTTCCAATCCAGCCACTAGCACATTGGTAGACCCATGTTGGTGAAGGAATGGTTCACAAACAGTGCAGTCACGCGAACCAATGTGCATGAAAGATAAAACAATGAAGACAAACACACTCCGAGTTTAAATGCCCACAGAAAATAAGGGAGTGAAAGAACATGACATGCAACCCATGGACTTACCATGGTGCTTGTGCTACACTACGTGAAGATGTTAAGCATACACGTTCTCTTGACTATGACATGCAATAAAATGAGAGAAACAAATATAACTCGCATTGTGCACATGTGCTTGTTTTGTAGGATTCCTCCAATGCATGTGTTAGGAAACCAGCTCAAGAAAAGATAGAAAAGATAGATCAACGCCTTAGAATTCAGCCTCTTCGAGGGGGAAACCTCCTTTACATTACATAAATGAGAAATTCTTGGATGATACAAATGAAAAGACCTCCTTTCTATATATAGGAGTCTAAGGGGTCAAAACATAATCAGAGCCGACATAACAATAATAATGTAAGGGCACAATAATAACAATAGTGGGCTTCTATGGGGCACAATAGTAACAATATGGGCACTACATGGGTACATCAATATAATAAGGTTGTACTAATAACAATAAGGGGTTACACTAGTAGTATAGGGGCCTAACATTCCCCTCTCCTTCAAAAAGCGTTGTCCTCAACGCTTGAGTAGTTCTTGATGCTTTGGTATAAAATTCTTGTCCTCCCATGTGGAATCTTCAGCGGGTAAGTTCTTCCACTTGATGATATACTCTGAAATTGATCGATTTAGTAGCTGTCGGATTCTTGTTTCTGTGACTGTTGCAGGTTCCAATATGATTTTTCCTTCCTCTTCAATTTCTAACAATATTGTTTGAATTGGGATCTTTTGCAATTTTTGAATAAGTGGCCATACTTCTTCGTCCTTCTTCCATTCATCCCTTGCTTCATTTATCCAATCTGGTTGGATAATAGAAAAGGAACACAACAATGCTTCCACATCCTCATCCTTTCTTGAGAGTGCATCTGCCACCACATTTTGCTTCCCTTTTTTGTAGATGATTTCAAAGTCATTACCCAACATCTTTGTGACCCACTTTTGTTGTCTTCAGAGGATAATATTTGTTCTAAAAAGTATTTAAGCCTATCATGATCCATTTTTACCTTGAAGTGTCTTCCCATTAGATAGGGTCACCATTTCTTAAATGCATGGAGTATTGCCAACATTTCCTTCTCATAAATAGATTTGTGTAAAAACTTTCCCTTGATTGGATGACTTTCAAAAGCAATGGGTCTTTCATCTTGCATTAGAACAGCACCAATTCCATTTCCTGAAGCATCACATCCACAATAAAGGTTTTTGTGAAGTCCGGTGTAGCTAAGACCGGTGCTTGGCACAGTGCCTCTTTAAGATGTTCAAAGGCCTTTGTTGCTTCCGGAGTCCATGAAAATGCATCTTTCTTCAATAATGTTGTTAGAGGTGCTGCTATTCTCCCATAATTCTTAACAAACTTGCGATAATACCCTGTCAACCCAAGAAATCCCCGCAGATGCTTTATGGATGTGGGAATTTTCCATTCCTTAATGGCTTTAATTTTGCTAGGGTCTACCTTAACTCCTTCATGAGATACAATATGACCCAAATATTCCACCTCCTGGAATCCAAAGAAACATTTGGATCTTTTTGCATATAATTGTTTCTCCTCCAATAGTTGTAGCACCCTGTCAACATGTTCAACATGATCCTTCCAAGACTTG
>APFE031472134.1:0-28847 GCA_000404065.3 Pinus taeda
ATGTTTGCATATAATTTTAATTATGTTCATTTAAAAATAGCAAGATAATTTTTTAGATTTATTGGAAACTCTTTTTACCTCAATTTAATTTGTAAATTACATTTTTATGTATTATTAAAAATACACTAAAACTTTACTATATTATATATGATGATTCATTTATGTATAATTTTACTAATAATAATATATATAATATATATAATATATATATATATATATATATTATATATATATATATATTATTTAAACAATTATGAAATAAGAATAAAATCATAATAATAAAGAACATTTTAGGATAATATGAAAATCTTATTTTTTTGTGATTTTACTCATTATGCTAAAATAATAAATCTAGAACCTAAAGAAATTAATCCCCAGAACATAGATTTGGATCTATTTTCTTATCAAATATGTTGCAAATAAATACCTACCAAGCTGAACATCCATGGTAACTTGTAAATCAAAAAATGCACCATTCCCTCCACTCTCTTTATCCATCTCTCACTCTCTCCTTGTCCCTCTCTCTCTTCCTTCTTGGCCTTTCTTCTCCCTCTGTAACCCACCCTCCCTCCATATATCTCTCCCACTTAGTTTTATTAGCATCTATATCTCTCCATTTCTCTTTCCCTATTAACATCGTCGTTATGCTTTATCTCTATTTTACTTGTTTTCTCAAGTTTTTTACTATATTTTATGTGATTTATAGGATTATGTCTCCATATTTCCCCCTCCGCCCCTCTCACATTATTCCCCTCTGAAACTTCTCTCTCTTTCAACATCTCGTAATGAATTTATTCTATTTTAATTCCTTGTTCCTAGGCTTTCAATATATGTTAGGTTAGTTACATTAATCCCTCTCCCTCTTCCCCCTCTCCCTCTCTCTTTGTTCGCAATCAAACTCCTTCAATTTTCCCTACATGCCCTATGGCTCTCGCTCACTCACTGCCCCACACCCTCCTCACCAAAATCATTCCATCTCTGTCATGCCCTCCCTCTCTCTCTCTCTCTCTTCCACCTATAATCTCACTCACTATCCATCTCTCAGTCCAAAATTCCCTTTGTGTCTATCTCTCTTCCTTCTCATCTCCCTCCCTCTCTATCTCTTAGTCCCAAAATCTCTCTCCCTTCCCCTATTTGATCCTCTCTTTCACTTCTAACCTACCTCTCTCATCTCACTCTATCACTCTGTATGCATCCCTGTGTCTCTCAAACTCACTTACTCTCTATATCTCATTCACAAACTCTCTCTCTCCCTCTCCCCAAATCATTATATCTCTCTTTCTCTCCCTCACCCAAATATCTCACAATAGCTCCCTCTTTATGAAAAATTCCCAAAAAATTCTCTTGTGATCCCTCACGCTTCTTTCCCTATTATGTCCCCTCCACTATTCACCAAAACCTTCTATCGCTCTCCTATCTTTAGCTCCCTCTCCACCCTCTCTCTAGATATCCCACCACCACTCACCCATTATCTCTCCACTATCCTCTCTCTATGCCTCTCTCCCTCTCCCTCTTCCTCTTTCCATCCCATACTCTCTAGCCCACTCTCTGTCTACCCATTACCCCCCCGGTCTCTCTAAATTTCTATTTTTCTCTCTTTTCTCCTCACACTTGAATTCTCTCAATCCTTCCCTCACTCACTCTATCCCTATTTCTCCCTTCATCACTCTCACACCTCCGTCTCTCCCTCTCAATTACTCAAGCATTCTCTTTTTCTCTCTCACCACACTATCTCACATACTTCTTGAGCTTCTCTTTCTCCCCATATTTCTTTGTTGTTTATCTCTTGTCTCCTTTGTCCCTCATTTACAGTTTATCGCTCTCTATATACCCCTCTCTTTATCTACCCTCTCTCTCTCTCTCTCTCTCTCTCTCTCTCTCCCCATCCCCTCCACTCTCTCTCTTATTTCCTCTCCCTCTACATCACTCTCTTCTCCCCACAACTTCCATCCATCCCTACCTCTCTCCCTATCTATCTCTCCCTTTCATGCAAATCAAAATTTACACTATGTTACACAAGTACAAGCCCAACCCAGTTTCTAATTCCTAAATGTATTTACAATTTAAAAAATTCTATGATGCCTATATATATATATATATAATTCTATGAATATCATTTTAAAAAAATAAATTATAATAATTATAAATTAGGTAAGTAATATTCTCAAACATATATATATTTAGCTCACTTGACTGAAATCACAAAATTATTGTTAGATTCTCGTGTATCACCAACTTAGTTTAAAAAAAAATACAATTGTGACTTATCTAAATCAATATACACAGCTAAATATTCCATCCAATCTTCTAATGAATACATTAATTTTATTTCTTCCCTATATGTTGGGACTCCAATCAAAATTGTGTTATCAAAAAATTGTTTGTGAGAGATATAAGGCCTCCTCCATATAAACACATGAATTCTATATTTCTTTGTGAATTAGATACCTTAAAGGTTCTCCCAAGACCATCGAGTATTAGGACAAAAAGGAATGGAGAAATGGGATATGATTGCCTTATTCCCATAAAATAATTGAAACTCAAGTAGTGAGTTCTATTGAGAATGATATAAAATAATCAAGTGGTGACCAAGGAGTTGACTCACGTAGTCGTGATTCATTGGAGAATCCAAAAAATTTGAGTACGTGTTACAGGTATGACCATATTATATTGTGGAAATATTTTGAGATATCCACCTTAATGAGCATGCTAGATTTCATATTTTTGTTTAAAGATTAAAAACATTTTAGAGTTACAATAATTCCATTACAAATTTGTTTGATCTATGACATACCCAATTTTCTTTGTCAAGATGATTTCTAGAAATGGGGGCTTTAACTAATCTCTAATTACCTTAGAGATGACTTTATAGATTATGTTAAATTCCTTCACTAGAGGATAAATTTCATTTCCTAAAAAATACCAACAAGCCTAAAATAAATGAGTAGTAAATTCATTAGGTTTAGTTGCCTCTTTTTGAGGAATAAAGGGTATCTCCATCATTAGTCTCGTATTGTGGTACTATTTCACTAAAGAGGGGATATTTTCTGTGATATCTTGGATTGCTTGCAATCTATTAGAGTTAGTTCTTTCAAAATAAACTTCTATAAGCACATCCATTTGTCGTAAAGATCCTTGTGATTTGTGATATTTTATCCTTATTTCATCATTGAGAGAGAATATTTCTTGTGGTTCCTATGCTTCATCATGGTTTTCTGGAATGATTTTTTTGTTTTTCCCTTTTCTTTAGCAAGTTAATTATAAACTTTTACTTCCATAGGATTTCCTCTTATTTCATAAATTCTTCTATCTAAGTGAGGTGATATCCCTTTTTTACATCGTGTCCTTTCTTACACCTTCTACGCTTATTTGTTGTTGTATTTATTCAATTTATTTGGGTTTAAAGATATTTCCGAGCTCTTGAAGTTTCTAGTCTCTTGAGTTTCTATTGAAATTTATCCATGCATGATACTCATTATACTTTTGTTACTTCCCACCAAGATTTTTATTTACCGAGGAAGGATGGATCCCTAATTCATAGACTTTCAAACCTCAAAGGCCTATTTCCAGGTTTGACATTGAGATCCTCATTAAGAAATAGTAGTTAACAATCAAAACATGTAAGAGGGAGGAACAAAGCCTCCGAAAAAAAAAATCCTTCTCTAGAAGGAGTTATGGTATTAGAATCATATCAAAATGAGAAGTTATTTTATGCTTACGTCCTTACCTATTGTTGTAGGTGTGGACTCCATTAGAAATCTTCGTTTATGCAACGCCAAAATATCTAATTAGATTCATGAACTAATGAGAATCCAATTCTATACACCAAATGCCTCCATTTTCTTCATTCAATTATTCAACCATATTAATGTCACTTCCTACTATAAATAGTTCATCTTACCACAATGCTTTGATATTGCCTAAACTATGTAGAAATATCCCATTTGTCGCTACCATATTTCAAGTGTAGATAGTCGTATTACATCCCTTTTCAATGGATCCTACATAGAGAAATTTCCCTAATATTATTATAGGAGCTACCATCTCATCTATAATCTCTACCTCATTTGAATTACATAGAATCATTGACTGTGTAGCTTGTCCTATTGAATACAATACTATAGTTTTACAAGCATTTCAATAGTAAAAGGCTATTGATTGTATCTTTTTACCTGAACACTTTTTTTCTTCTGACATGGCCATTGTAGGGATATCCATACTAATTTTATATGTGAGAAGAATTCACTTTCAATGGTAATTGAGGCATTGCACATTCCATAAAATTTTCATTCCAAAGTTTGACTAATTATTCTCACACCATTTTAATAAAAAAAGTTATGAACTTAACGACAACTGTATGAAGTTACCTTTTTTTTAGAGGTTGCAAAAATCATCTAATTTTAAAAGTGTTGATACAACAACAAGAAATTGTTTAACATAATTTTTTCACTTTATACTTTATTATATATTAACTATGGACATTCTTCTTTTAAATATTAGTGATTTTCAAGCAAACTTTGAAAAGTATTGATGACCCCATTTTTTTGGAGGGGTTTATTTTTGACACTTTAATTTTTGTTATATTTTTAGCATGGATAATTATTTTTTCAAATGTTGGTTATGAAACAATTTTTTAAGTCTTCTTCTTGTTCTTCCTTGAGATGTTAATTTTTTAAGTATTTTTCAGGTTTATTGTTTTTATTTTTCTTTTCAATTTTTTTGTAAAGAAATTTTATTTTTTTTCTTTTGCAAAGTTAAAAAAAGTCGATATTTTAAATCTTGGATTTTCATATTTGTGTGTCATTAACATCAAATAATTATAAATAAAAAAGAAATAATCTTAAACATTTGAAAAAAAATACACAATTTGAATATAGATATAATAAAAAAACACATTTTGGAACTTTTGTTTGCTAAAACTCGCATGTCAAATAAATGCAATTTATGGGAAAATTTGAAAAAAAGGACTTAAAAAGTAGCATTTTTAAGAATTTATGGAAAAACCTAATAATTTTCAAAGCTTGTTTTTTCAAAAAATAATGATTCACATAAAAATTACAGTGAAAAATAGCTAAATAAATATTAAACATATAAAAAAGAAATTAAACACTTATTCTTATCACAAAATATCAAAGTCAGAACATTACAAGTATAACTAACAAACAGTTATGAAAATTGACCTCAATTTTCAAGAATAACATAAATTTAATCAACAATATAATATAATCCATGTTCACCATCTTCTAGAAATTCATTATTGTCTTCTTCCATTGACTTTCTTGCTTCAGTTTGGCCATTTTCCTCTCCTATTAGACTTTTGATGTCTACAAATTTCCAAAATTATCCCTTGCAAATTATTCCATCTAACAATGGTTGAGGTTCCTTTTCCTTTTTTGCCACAAGTGATTCATTAAAATACCTTTTCCTCAATCCAAATTGCATTGCATCTCGAAGAAATTTAATAGGATTAATTATTTGTTGAATAAAAAATTATCATAAAGTACAAAATAAATAATCAATTAAATTATTATAAACACATAAAAAAGAAAAAAGAAAATATTGATGTTGTTAATATTTTACAAGCCTACATTGTTCTTTTCTTTAACAATTTCATTTATCATTAATACATTAAGTTCACCATATATCGATCATTACATTATTCATATCTACACCATTATCCATTACCATATAGAAAGAACATCATCATCATCATCAATGCAATGGAACATAAACGAACAATGGAAGAAAAACATGCAGAGATATAGAGACACCCAGATTGGTCTAAGACCAGGGAAAATTCCACTATGGGTAAAACCCTTGCAAATAATATTCTTCTTAGATCGTCATCAAATCAATCAATTTTGGAGTCTCTCATCAAGTGGAAGAACTTATCTAGTGAAGATTCGACATGGAAGGATGAGAATTTTATACAGAAGCATCCAAAACTACTCAAGTGTTGAGGACAACGCTTTTCAGAAGGAGACGAGCATGTTAGGCCCCTATAGTATTAGTGATTCCACCATTACTATTTTCATTGTATCCCTTATTGTTATTATTGTGCCCCTATTATCCTCATATTGTTATTAGTATGCCCCATAGAAACCCACTATTGTTATTTTTGTGCCCTTATGTTATTACTGTTATGTCGGCTTGATTACACTATGACCCCTTAGACTCCTATATATACAAGAGAGGTTTAGTCATTTGTATCATCCAAGAATTTTTCATTTGTGTAATGTAAAGGAGGTTTTCCCCTCAAATAGGATGAATTCTAAGGCATTGGTCTATTTTTCTATCTTTTTGTGAGCTGGTTTCCTAAGAATCTACAATTTTTTGCCAAGAATATTGTAGTCTATCAAGGTGTCTCACCAATCTCTCCTGTATGCATCAAAGGTTCCACTACAAGCTATAATCAAACCAAAAATATCACAGTTGGAACCTTTTCACTCATAAAAAAAGTCATCAACAAGATTTGTTTAAACTTGCATGACACAAGCTCCGTTAGCATTAAGTCCTCTAGCTATTTTCTAAGGTTTCATCTCACAAGCCTTACCTCATGCAACATGTTAATGCTTGTGTTGAGATACTTCTCTTAATTTTATCTAACACAAACCCTAGTTCCCAATAACTCACCAAAGCTTTGACCCTTCCATTACAAAAAAAGGGCTACAATATGATTACATCAAGAAGATATGGATGATCTAGCGACTAAGTTGTGAGAATGACGATGCTCTCCCACTTTATAAGATAGGTAAATTAGGAAAATAATATAAAATGGATCAAGTGGAAAAAATCCTAATATAAGTTATTAGGGTATATCCACATCACGGTAGTTTACTAAAGATGTACAAGTGTCATCTGGTGATTGAAAGCCACCTCCAATGTGGCATGGTATTTAAGATAAGGATACAAAATTAAAGCACTCCTCATGACATGGTTTTGTGCTCTCTAAAAGAGGATCCAAGCTTTAATTCTCCTCAACATGTCCCAATTCAAAAAAAACTCCAAGTACTGCACTCTCGAAGCAAGAATCACTCAATACAACTAGGCAACATCTTAGACTATAACATCTTCTTGTAGTTGTCCTAGGGAGGAGTGCCTTTACTCCTAGCATGTTACGATGATCAATACTTATGAGGGAACACAACAAAATAAAAATATAAACATAAACACAGGGTTGAGATAGAAATAAAACTTCTTGACATTAATATCAAAGAATTCAAATATGCTTGCACACAAAATGGAAATAAACTAGCTCAGGCAATGGTAGGATATCTCTAAGAACAGATGTGGGGGATACATGCCTCTAAACTATGTTACAATGAGGCTTGAAGACCTATTTATTATTGAGAAACAATGGAGAACCCTAAACATCCAAAAACCTAACCACAAAAGATGAAGCACCAAAACAATGGGGTTGATTGGGGTAAATTGGTACATCAAATTTCTCGGGCCATAACTTTGGCATTTGTCTTCGTTTGGCCATCATAATACCTCATTTCAAAGATCTTTAAGATGAGACCAAAAATGAATCGATAAGCCTATTCAGGAGCAACTTGGCCTTTGTGATTTCCCTAAAAATGTTGTTTACGGCCCCGAAACGGCTCCAGAAGTTTAGGACCCGAAAAACTACCAAAAATTGTAAATTGTGCTACAATTAAGGAAACCAAAAAACTAAAAGAGAAAGTGTTCGCATCCAAGTGGAATAGGAAAGTGGCCACTAATATCCACCTCGATCATCAACCATGCTAAATATAGTAAACAATGGTTGACCATGGTAACCTTAGATAACTATGGTCAATCATAGTAAACCACAGTGATCAACATGGTTAAGGTATCGCTAAAAATGTATAATTATTGTTAAACATATCGAACTATTTTTTTACTATGGTTAATGATTTTTTGACTCGAATTGAACATGGTTGACTATGGTTGTTTATGTTCACCTTTGAAGGCTCAACTATGTTTAACTATGTCATCAAGCTAAATATTGCTAAATATGATTAACATAGGGTCGACCAAGTTTGATCATGGTCAATTATTTAAACATTGCCTATCAAGTTTTGACTACATTTATCTAATTTGGTTGACTATGTTGAACTATTAATATTAATCAATAATAGTATGCAATTATATTTTACCAAAGTTGAAGAGTGTTGATTGTCAAACATATTCAGACATAGTTTGGCAATGGTTGAACATGGTTTGATCATGATTGACTATTAATATTAATATTAAAACATATTATATTATATTATATAAAAACCAAACCTAATTTTTTTATAAAACCTACCCACTTACATACTAAAACTTTGAAAACATAAATACATGATTAAAATTATTTAATAATCTCATATAACACAAAACAATTAAAACCTTCATGTTCACATTATTCGAAAATCATGTCATAAGAATAATATATCAATGATTCTAAAACCATATATATATATAATTATAATGATATATATAAATATATATATAACAATGTATCATATTATATTATATTAAAAAATGTAAGTTTATATTTAAATGTTAAAACTTGTCATTTAAAACATGTCATCAAATGAAAAGTTAAGTGTTATAGTTATGCCTCCAAAGCTCCAACAATGGTTCTAGAATATATCTATAATATATGTACATAGTAACCATTTTAGGATGGGTTACAACTATGGTTGCAAAAGTTATACACACACACACGGTTTTATATATGTTATTTATATTACTTATATTAAGGAGTTAACGCAATAATATTAATTAATAATCAATAGTATTGATATTCATAAATTATGGTTTTATATTAGTTAATAATCAAACTATTAATACTTTATGTGTCTTAATACACTAATAAATGATTAATTACAACCTACTATAATTGTTAGTGTTTAATAAGATTGAAAATGAGAAATTATAATTAATTAAAGTTAACCATTAATGATTATGTTAGTCACATTAGCAATTTGAGCTAGTTTACAAAATATATAAAATTATTACATAAATAATTATTATATGAAATAATTAAACAAGATAACCATCATTAAATAACATTAATGTGAATATTTGTATTGTCAATATTATATTTTATTATTATTATTTTTAATGTATAAAACGTAACTATTATGAACATTGTTTATGAATAGTAATGATAATACATAAATTTTATTAATGTTAATATTATAGCTTAATTGCATAAATTTATATATAATAGTATATATATATATATAGATTATATATATATATAATACTATCTAAGCACCCACGGGGGATTTGAACCGGTGACCTATCGCAAGGAGTGCCTCAACAATGCACCCATTCACCGTCAATCCAAAGCCCCATGTGAATAATTTTTGATATATTAATATATGTGTAAAACTTGTACTCATAGATAATAATATATTAATAACAAACCTAATGTTATAGAGTATATTTATTAAGCTTATTTTATTGTTTATTAGTTAATATTTTATGGTTGAGTTATCTTTTAATATGTTAATTTTTATTTAAAAATATAGATTCTTAATTCTTATTATTTTAATTAATTATTATTTTAATATGTGATTCTTAATATAAAATTTATTAATTTTTATTATTAATGTATTATTATTGTAATACTAAAAGAAACCAAACTGTTTTTTATAAAAAATCTTCTGATAACTAATAGTTCTTTACTTTAGTTTTATAATATAACTATTTACGCTCGTTATTTTTAATTAAAGTTTAATCTAAAACTCAAAACCTAAATTTGAAATTAATTTGATTATTTTTAATTAAACCTTAATTTAAAACTCAAAACCTCAATTATTGGTGCACGATGTTAGTCATTCTTTAACAAGTATATTACATTGCAATTCTATTACATTACAATTTTGCAAGAAGAGTTGTAGCGTACATTGGGTAATCTCTCATAGAAAATTTCACCTCAATCTAAAATTCAAAACCTATATATGAAACTCCTTCCTCCACTATGTGATCTATTCTTTAACAAGTGTACTGGATTGGAATTTTATTGCATTGCAATTTAAAGAAAGGAGTTGTAGTGTACATTAGCTAATTTATCATAACAAATTAGACCATTGTTACATGTTTTTTTCTTTTTTTCTTAACTAGCAGAATCGGTAACGGTGGTGGTATCGTACTCATGTTACACGGGGTTGAATCCCACTAGCTACCACTATAACCTCTAGGAGGAACCACCTAGCCCTCAAGAATGACCCTCGGTTAAGACGAGACTCCAACTCGTAACCTCCACAATGGCACAAATGACTTCACAGATCATCCAATGGTCACGAGACCAAACCTTTGCAGGCGAAAGGTGAGAGGGCTTGGCCCAAGAAAGTCACTCCTCGCAACTAGTCAATGGCCTCGCTCACGTTTGAGCACAAGACCTCACCATCTTTACGAGTTTGACTTTTCCAACCAGCCGCCTCCGCCGACCTTAAAAGGTGAGCGGGCTTGGCCGAGGCAAGTCAATCCTCATGACTAGTCAACACCGTCACCTAGGTTTGACCACAAGACCTCACGATCTTTACGAGTCCGACTTTACCAACCAGCTACCTACACCGACCTTAAAAGATGAGCGGGCTTGGCCTAGGCAAGTGACTCGTTGTGACTAGTCAATGCCCTCGCTTAGGTTTGAGCACAAGACCTCACTATCTTGATGGGCCTAACTTTAGCAACAAGCCGCCTCCACCGACCTTCATTGTTACATGTCTTCATAAGAATATTAAACTTTCTTTTATTAAGACTATTTTAAATTTGTTTTATTAATAATAGAAATCATAATTTTATAAACTTTATTTAAACTTTATTGTAGTTTTAATATCTGTATTTGTGTAATTAAAAATACATTAATATTAATAATAGTATAAAATATATTTTTAATATTAAACTAAAATTTTTGAGAAATACAACATTTTTTTTTAGGTTTACAAATCTTATCCAAGGCTACCAAGGCCCATTTATTTCTTTCCTCCCCCTTACCCCAAAGAAAGTTTCATTGAATGGTTCTAAATTGATGCAAGAATCCTTTGGGAGATGGAAGGGTTGAAAGAAAGAAGATGGGGATTGATTGAAGTACAACTTTTGTAAGCACTAGCCACCCTACCAAGTTCAAAGATATAATAGTCCATTTCTAGGTTTTATCCTACATCTTGTTAATCACCAGCTCCCAAATACTCTTGTGCAAAGGTTCATCAGTTACTAGAACTCCCAAGTCTTTGGAAGGAAGGATATCTCTTTGAAAGCCCAGAATTATCGAGAGGTTCCTCTGAATAGCAATATTAGTATTAAAAAAGAAAATCTTAAATTTGGAGAGATTTACCTCTGTACCCATAGCCTTGGAAAAGTCACTCAGGATTTGTTTATAAGCAAGCACTTCTTTGACTGTGGGAATGCCCTATAGCATGGTGTCATCAAAATATTGTGATGGGTCAAAGCCTGTCCAGTCTCAGAGAGTTAGAGACCCTTGATGGTACCCACTTCTCTAGTATGCTTGATAGTTTGACCAAGTCCTTCTGTGCCTGAGGCCTATTGTAGGAGTAAACGTCTTGGATGGAGAACCATTAACCAGAATTGAAAAGCTAGATGAAGTTACCAGTGCCATTACCCATCTTACCCAGTTATGGTCAAATCCAAAGACTAGAAGGACCTTCCTCATATAAGTCCAATTCAACTTGTCATAAGCTTTGGTTAGGTCCAATTGCATAATCATTTCCGCCTTCCTATTGCTTAACAATGAGCGAACCACCTCATGTGCTTGAATGATGTTATTGAGAATTTTTCTACCCTCCACATATCCTGTTTGCTCCACAAAAACTAGAGTACGAAGAAGAGGTTTGAGTCTGTTGGAAATTTGGATATTATCTTGTACACAACATTGCATAAAGCTATGGGTCTGAATCTGTTTGGAGTCAGACCAAAGTCCTGTTTGGGGATCAAAGAGATGAAGGATGTATTGAGTTCCTTCAAAATGGTTCTATTCATCTTGGAGTCCTCCATGACATTCATAATACCTTTCTTGACAACGTTCTAGCAAGCTTTAAAGGAATTGACATTGAAAACATCAGGGCCTCGTGCTTTACCGTTCTGCATTTCTTTAATGACATCACTAACCTCCTCTTCAGTCACTGGCCTAATGAGATTGAAATTATACTCTCTTGTTACTAGCTTAGGTATGTGCTTTGTTAAGTCCCTGATGAAATCAGCTCTATCTAAGATGGTCTCATCTGCAATGCTTCGAAAGTGCTGAACCAACATAGCTTCTATTTCTTGATGGGTATTGAGTACTTGACCTCCGAAGTCCTTGATCAGTGAGATCCTGTTATGAGACCTATTCTCCATTGTGGATTGGTGGAAAAACCTAGTGTTTCTCTCCCCTTATTTTAGCCATTGAACTCTTGTTTTTTGTCTCCAAAATATCTTCTCTTGTTTACATAAGTTCTCCCAGCCTTGATCATGCTTGGTGGTTTGATCATTTCTGGCTCTATTAAAGACATCCGTGATAAGGGCTTGATTGAGTTCCTGCATTTTACCTTCAATAGTTTTTTTTGCTTCAAAAATATTCCCAAATTCATTATTGTTCCAATCTTTGAGTCTGACCTTGATATGTTTCAGTCTTTCGTGTAGAAGAAACATTCTCATTCCCTGAATATGCAGATATTTTGCCCACCGTTTTGCAATGTTTCTCATAAAATCTGGGTGGGTGAGCTAGATATTCTCAAATCTAAAAGGTCTATTCTTAGGGGTTCCAATTCACTAAACCTCAAGTTGGACAGGGCAATGGTCCGAGCCACCAAAGGGGAGAATTCTCATTGTCATTTCCTTCTCTATGAGCATAAGGTCCTCTGAGATTGTGAATCTGTCTAACTTTGAGGATACTTGAGACTCTCCTCCCCTCTTGTTGTTCCATGTAAAGAGGCCATTACTCGTATCAGTGTCAACTAGCTTCATGTTGTCTATAAAATTCTAAAATTCTATAGAGTCTTTGCTTAAAGTTCTGGTCCCACCTTTTTTCTCCGACAATGATTTGATCATGTTGAAGTCCCCACCCATAAACCATGGTACTCTTGTGTGTCTATCTCTTAGTTATACAAGAGATTCTAGAAGCTTGAGTTTATCATCTAGTTTTTGAAGGCCATAAACATTTATAATTAAATAAATCTCCCTATCTCCCACTGGCTAAAAAACCATTTATAAATAATTCCTAAATGCCTCAGCATCTATTATGCTAATATTTGGGGGTTCCAAAGAGTATGTATTCCTCCTACTATTTTATCTACTTTGACTTCTAGAAACTCATATTTGTTGAGCCACTTACTGTTTATTTATTTATTTTTTTCTGAATGGAACATTTAGTTTCTTGGATAAAGATCATATTCAGAGCTTCTTGTTTAATTTTATTGCTAAGTATCCTTTGTTTCTTTTTACTTCCTAGACCTCTGATATTCCAAGATGTTAAGTTCATTATGAAAGATTTGTAAAGTAGTAGCTGGTTACATCTTTCATCTTACCTGAATCTATCATTAGTTTTCCACATTCCATCAATAACTCATTCTTCTTTTTTCTACCTCTTTTCCTTTGAGGATTTCTATGAGCTAGTCCTGGTGTGGTTTTCCTAGTTTTGACACCTTGGTTGACCTGCCTTTCATTGTTTATTTTCCTTTCCATCCCTTTAGCCTGATTTCTCCATAGGAACAAATGTTGTACTCTGTTAAACTCTTCTTGAGGTAGTGAGTCTTATATATTCATAACACTCTTAAAGATATGATGCATGTTATGGATTCCTAATCTATAAAGCCAAAACCTTGGAGGAGCCATTAAAACCTAGAAATTTAACATTAAAACCATCACAAAAAATAAATAACACTCCTCTTCAAACCATAATAAACCAAGCAAAAACAATGAGACAAAACTACTAGAACCTAAAAAAACCCTTTATCATAATAAGAATTGGAAAAGATAAATGAAAATTACAAAAGGAAAACTCTCATTTCAGAATTGAAAAGAAAAGTTCAATGAATATAACAACAATGAGAAACTCATGTCAACTCTCCTAATGTTTGCTAAAAAATTTCAAATTTTTTAAACAAACATGTTTCAAAATATAATATAGGCCACTACTATAGCTTTTATAAAGAAAGCAACCACTTTTCATTTTTTTTAATATTTCTTTGGTTGAGAATGAAGCCAAATTTGACACCATTTCATTTGGAAGTTCGAAAAAAACCCATTTCAAAAAATATAATGTAACTCACTACTATATGGTTCAAAAGAAAGAAGTCACGTTTGGCACCATTTAAGTTGAAAGGTAAACACATTTAATAAAATATAATGTAAGCCACTACTATATGATTCAAAAAGAATGTAGCCATGTTTCATCATCTTTCTATATTAGAAAGAAGCCAGGTTTGGCACCATTTAAATCGAAAGTCAAGCTAATTAGAATGTAACAGGGTAGCCAAGTCTTAATATTTTTTTTCATTTTGAATTTCATTTTTCTCTAATCTTGATAAGGGTTTTCATGTTTCTCTATTTCTTATAAGTGGTGATAAGTAATAGGCACATTAAAGTTTTAATCATCATTTGGTAAAAGACTATTTTAAACAAAATTTAAACACCTTAATTCCATTTGTTGATGTAGTCGGGATGATGAGAATATGTTGGTATTTTTGAATTTAAACAATAATCTCGAAATTATTAATTAAAAAAAATATTCAAATCGCCAATTCCGATAAGGGGAGGCCTATTGGAATAAAAATTAAAAACTTAAAATTTTGATACAAAAATTTAAATTATTAATATAGAATACATAAATTAAATAATAATAATATTAGTATACTAATAAAAATAATAATATTTGTATGTAAGTTGTACTTTTATATATATTTGAAAAATATATTTTTTATTTATTTCTTCATAATTGACAAATAAAAAAACAAAAATTAAAAGAAAACCATAAAAAACAAAACATTGAAATATTTATTTAAATAAAATATTATATATACTATCTACAAATATATATTTAAATAAATAAAAATTATATTGGTAATATTATATGATAAATAAATAAATAAATAAAAACAAAAACTACAATGCAAAGGAAAAAAAAAATAACCAAACAAGAGCCTTCCAGAAAAATGCAGATGAGTAAAATGAACGAGAAAACGAAACATGAACTAGAAAAATCAAGAAAGCATAGAAAACGACACACCGAACAACAAAAATCAAGAAAGTATGGAAAATAAAAAGAATAGATAACCAAACAACCGTCCAAATATGAATAAAACTAACTAAAAATGAAACAACCGAAAATCAGATTTAAGATTTAAATTTTAGGCTTAGTGGGAAGAGAGGGAGGGAGCGATGGTGACATAGAGATAGAGAGAGAGGGGTGAATGGGTAAGAGGTGAATGAGACAGAGAGTCTAAGAGACTGAGATATATTTAAGGGAGAGAGAGAGAGTTGGGTGAGGGGAACGGGGAGAGAGAATGAGAGAGAAGAAGAGAGAGAGGGATTAATATTGAAAGAGTAAGAAAGGGAGAGAGGGAAGGAGTGAAAGAGACATAGAGAAAGGGAGAGAGAGATGGAGGCTGGGCGTGGATATCAAGAGAGAGAGGGAGAGAGAGGGACATGGAGAATGAGAGGGAGTAAGAGTGAGAGGCAGAGGAAGAGGGCATGAGAGATAGGGAGAGCGAACGAGGAGGAGGGAGATAGAGAGGGAAAGAAAGATTGAAAGTGGGAGAGGGGAGAGAGAAAGAGGCAGTGGGAATGAGAGTGAGAGTGAGAGGAGGAGGCAGAGAGGGGAAGAGATTTAGAGAGAGAGATATTGAGAAGGATATAATGTTAGAGAGATTATGTGAGAGAGCCATTCTCAGAGTGAGAAAGAGAAATATTGGGAGACAGTGAGCAAGGGAGATATCAAGAGAGAGGGAGAGCAAGTGAGAGAAAGAAATTGAGATATAGATGAATAGAGGGAGGGAAACAGAGAGAAGGAAAGGGGGGAATGGAAGAGGAGGTACAAAGGGAGTGAGCAAAATAGAGAGAGAGAGAGAGAGAGAGGGGGGGGAAAGAGAGAGAGTAGGACAAAGAATGAGAGGGTGAGAGATTGACATAGAGAGAGAGAGAGAGAGAGAGAGAGAGAGAGAGAGAGAGAATATCATAGAGAGAGTGCGAGAGACACATAGTAATATTCATAGAGAAAAATATTGAGAGACATTGTGAGAGAGAGAGATAGCATGAGTGAGATAGAGGAAGAGTTACAGAGAGTGAGAGAGAGAGAGTTGTTGAAATTTAACATTGGTTTCTGCATTTTTTTTTTGAACAGTTTTGTTGTGCTTTTTTTCCACCTTAAATTTATAGATAAGACAAGGTAATTAATTGTGTAGGTGAACCAACATAGATCCATCTTTACTTTAGATCTATCAAGTACTAAGAGGGATCAAATGTTTCAACGTGAAAACCTCTTTTGTCGGCACAAAACTCAAAGAAAGGTTTACAACTTGAAAGATCTTATCACTCTATCTACTTAATAGGTTTGAATTTAAGATGGATCTATGATAGTTTTTATAGAAGATGCATTATACAGAAAGTATGGATGTTTATAAAGAATGAATTGATGTATTCTAAAATCTATAATTAATTTATATAAATATGATAATGTTAAAGGTATTGAATATAATTGTAAATAACATAAACACATATAAATAATATCAATAATCTCGATACATAGAATGTAATGGTCGTCATATTTTCAATATCCATGACTTTTGTATTGGACTAAATGATCAAAATTTTAGTTCAAATAAGAACTTAAACAATTAATAAAATATTTTATTTACCTAAAATTCATAAAAACGTTGAAAATGTAGATGTTAATTGTTTTGGAGAGGAGGCATAAAATAACAGGTTTTATTTGGTATTATTTATTTTGTAGTAATATAAATATATTTCAACACAAAATTCATCGTTTAAAAAGAGAGTCATAATATAGTTTTTATGTCAATATTTTGACTAAACTAGATTTATGGCTAGCTTAAAACAACATAGTAACAATTAAATTTTAAGAGAGTCACAATTTAGTTTTTATGTCGATATTTTGAGTACAATAGATTTATGGCTGGCTTAAAACAACATAGTAACAATTAATTTTTATTTACGTCAAATAATCCCTACATTGCACAATCTAGGTTAAGATGCATGTTTTCCCCTCTAGTCATCCCTCAACATTTTTATCAAATATAGATAGATATATGGTTGGTATATTCTCTCCCTTTACAAGTTGTGTTGCTACCGAGTGGATATATTGTTACAACACATAATTAGTGGTCTCTGAGTTCAAAGATCTATAGTTTCCCAGAGTCATAAAATTATGTTTTTCATTATTCCTCGTGAAATCAAGCATATTAGTATACATGAAAGCACCAGTTAATAGGTTACTAGCACACCAAATAATTTTTAATAACCTCTCTATATCTCAACAATGATCTTCTAAATTTCCAATGATGGTATGTTTTCTTTCTATCCATAGCTATATGAATATGAAATTGTACATATTAGTGTTACAATTCACAGAGTGAAGTCATCGCATATGTAGTAAAGGCTAGACCAAAATATTTTTCACAGAAAGACATAAACCATCATAATACCTACACATCTCCCTTATACTAGGATTTAGGGCATCATTCATACAACCAATGTAGATTAGCCCAGCCTAGCCTAATCTAGAATACACTATTCTAGCCTAGCTTAGCCTAGACTAGCGTTGCCTAGATTATCCTTATCAAGCCTCATCTAACCTAGCCTATCTACCCTTTCGTAGCCTAGCCTAGCCTAATCTAGCCTAATCTAGCATAGCCTAACCTAAGTTAGCCTAGCGTAGCATAGCCTAATCTAATCTAATCTAGGCTAATCTAGCCTACCCCATTCTAGCCTTGCCGCTAGGCTGATCTAGCCTGGCCTAATCTAGCATAGCCTAGCCTATCCTAAACTAAAATAACTTTTCCTAGCCTAGCTTAACCTTAACTAGCCTATCCTAAATGAGCCTAGCCTAACCTATCCTAAACTAGATTATCTAACTTAGCCTAGCACATGTTTAATCTGGCCTAAACTAGTTGAGCGTAACCTAACATAACCTAGCTTAGCCTAGCCTAACTTAAACTAGCCTAGGCTACTGTGGCCTAAACTAGATTAGCCTAACCTGTGTTAAGCTTAGCCTAGGCTAGGCTAGCCTAAACTATCTTGGCCTTTTCTACCCTATCCTAAGCTAGCCTAGACAAGCCTAGGCTAGGCTAGCCTATCCCAGCCTTGCCTAAGGTAGTCTACTCAAGCCTACCCTACCCTAGCCTACCCCAAACTAGCCTAGCCTAGCCTAGCCTACAATACAAATTGTTAAAAATCTTCAAGTTTAAACATTTTAGATTACCTAGCCTAGCCTTCCCTGCTTGAGCCTAGCCTCGCAAACCCTACCCTACCCTACCATACCCTACCCTACCCTATCCTACCATAATCTAACCTAGCTTAGCCTAGCCTAGCCTAAAATAAAAATTCTTAAAAATATTGAAGTTTAAACATTTCACATCACCTAGGGTAGCCTTCCCTACCCCAGCCTAGCCTAGCCAACACTACCATGCCCTACCCTATCGTAGCCTAGCCTACCTACTGTAGCCTAGCCTAGCCTAGCCTAACTTACCCTATAATAGACTAACCTAGCCCACCCTAAAATATCCTAGCCTAGCCTAGCCTACCATAGCCTAGCATACCCTACCCTACCCTACACCATCCTAGCCTAACATAACCTAGCCTAGCCTAACATACCCTAGCCTACACTAGCATAGCCTAGTCTAGCGTAGCCTGGCCTACACAACCCTAGCCTAACCTACCCTAGTCTAGCCTACCCTAGCTATACCCTACCCTAGCCTAACCTACCCTACCCTAGCATAGCCAAGCCTACCTATCCTAGCTTAGCCTACCCTAGCGTACCCTACCCTAGCCTAACCTACCCTACCGTAGCCTACTCTAGCCTACCATACACTAAACTAGCCTTGCCTACCCTAGCCTATCCTAGATTACCCTAACCTAGCCTAGCCTACCCTAGCCTACCCTAGCCTATACTAGCCTATCCTACCCAATCCAAGCTTGCCCTAGCTATCCTACCATACTTTATGCTACCCTACACTACCATATTCGACCCTTGCCTACCCTACCCTACCTTACCCTACCTTAACCTAGCCTAACCTACCTTAGCCTACCCTAACCTAACCTACCCTACCCTAACCTACCCTAGCCTAGCCTACCCTAACCTAACCTAGCCTAACCTACCCTAGCCTATCCTACCTTAACCTAGCCTACCCTACCCTAACCTACCATAACACTACCATATTCGACCCTTGCCTACCCTACCCTACCTTACCCTACCTTAACCTACCCTAGCCTACCCTAGCCAACCCCACCCTAACCTACCCTAGCCTACCTAGCCTACCTAACCTCGCCTACCCTACCTACCCTAGCATAACCTAGCCTACCCTAGCATAACCTAGCACAACCTAGCCTACCCTAACGTTCCCTATCCTAAGCCTAGCCCAGCATGCCTAAGCTAGGCCTATCCCATCCTAGCCTAGCCTAGCTACCCTATCCTAACCTACCCTACACTATGCTACCCTGAACTAGTCTATGCTACACTACCCTACCATACCGTAGACTACCCTAGCCTACCCTAGCCTAGCCTAACCTAACTTACTTTGGCCTAACCTACCTAACCTAGCTTAGCCTAGCCTTGCCTACAATACCCTGCCCTATCCTACCCTAGCTTAGCTTAACTAAGCCTGCACTACCGTACCCTATCCTAACCATGCTTAGCCTACCCTACCGTACCCTATCCTACCCTTGTTTAACCTATCCTACCACAACCTAGATTAGCTTAGCCTAACCTATCCTAGCATATCATAAACTACCTAAACCTAGCCTAGCCTTGCATATCCTACCCTACACAAGCTTAGCGTAGCTTGCCTACCCTATGCTATGCTACCTTACGCTACTAGTGTCTAGCCTCGCGTACCCCAGCCTACCCTAGCCTAACCTACCATGGCCTACCCCACCCTAGCCTAGCCTACCTAGCTTACACTAGCTTAGCCTACCTAGCCTACTTAGCCTACCCTAGCCTACCCTAGCCTGGCCTACCCTACCTAACATAGCATAACCTATCCTAGGCTAGCCTACCTAGCCTACCCTAGCATAACCTAGCCTACCTTAGCATACCCTATCCCAGCCTAGCCTAGCCTAGCCTACCTTAGCCTAGCCTAGCCTACCTTAGCCTAGCCTACCCTAGCCTAACCTATGCTAGATTAGCCTAGCCTACGCTAGCCTACCCTAGCCTACCCTACCCTAGCCTACGTTAGCCTACTCTACCCTACCCTAGCCTACCCTGCCCTAGCCTAGCCTAACCTAACCTAGCCTAACATATCCTAGCCTAGTGTATCCTAACCTACCAAAGCCTAGCGTAGCCTCGCCTATCCTAACCTACCCAAGCATATCTTAACTAGCATACCCTAGTCTATCCTACCCTAACATAGCCTAGCCTACCCTACCCTACCCTAGAGTACCCTGTCCTACCCTACCCTCCATACCCCACATAGACTACCCATGCCTAGCCTAGCCTAGCCCAGCCTAGCCTACCCTAGCCTACCCTAGCCTAACCTACCATGGCCTACCCGACCCTACCCTAGCCTACCTAGCTTACACTAGCTTAGCCTACCTAGCCTACTTAGCCTACCCTAGCCTACCCTAGCATAACCTAGCCTACCTTAGCATACCCTATCCTAAGCCTATCCTAGCCTACCTAAGCCAATCCTATCCCATCCTAGCCTAGCCTAGCATACCTTAGCCTAGCCTAGCCTAGCCTAACCTATCCTAGCTTAGCCTAGCCTAGGCTAGCCTAACCTAGCCTAGCCTAGCCTAGCCTACGTTAGCCTATTCTACCCTACCCTAGCCTACCCTGCCCTAGCCTAGCCTATTCTACCCTCGCCTAGCCTAACCTAACCTAGCCTAACATATCCTAGCCTAGTGTATCCTAACCTACCAAAGCCTATCGTAGCCTCACCTATCCTAACATACCCAAGCTTATCTTAACTAGCATACCCTAGTCTATCCTAGCCTAACATAGCCTAGCCTACCCTACCCTACCCTACCCTAGACTACCCTGTCCTACCCTACGCTACCATACCCCACATAGACTACCCTTGCCTAGCCTATCCTACCCTAGCCCAGCCTAGCCTACCCTAGCCCAAGCTACCCTACCTTGGCGTATCGTAGCCTACCTAGCCTACCCTAACCTATGCTAGCCTACCCTAGCTTACTTAGCCTAGCCTAGCGTAGCCCAGCATAGCTTGGCCTAACCTAGCTTAACCTACCCTATCCTACCCTAACCTACCCTATCGTACCCTACCCTAACCTACCCTACCCTACCATAGCCTAGCCTAACCTAAGCTAGCCTACCCTAACCTACCTACCCTACCCTACCATACCCTAGCCTAGCCAAGCCCACCTAGCATACCCAAGCTTACCTAGCCTGCTCTAGCCTACCTTAGCCTACTCTACTTAGCCTAGCGTAGCCTAGCCAAGCCCACCTAGCTTAGCCAAGCTTACCTAGCCTAGACAAGCCTATTTTAGCCTACCCTGCCCTACCCTACCCTACCCTACCCTACCCCAGCCTAGGCTACCTGGCCTAGCCTAGCTAGCCTACCTTACCCTACCCTAACCTAGCCTACCCTACCCTACCTAGCCTACGCTAACCTACCTAGTGTAGCCTACCCTAGCTAACCTACCGTAGCCTACCCTACCCCACCTAACCTAGCAAAACCTAAAATGCTCTAGCCTACCCTATCCTAATCCTAGCCTAGCCTACCTAAGCAAAGCCTATCACATCCTAGCCTAGCCTACCTTATCCTAGCCTACCCTAGCCTAACCTACCCTAGCCTACCCTAGCCTACCATATCCTAGGCTACCATAGCCTATCGTACCCTACCCTACCCTATTCTGCCTTAACCTGTCCTAAACTAGACTATCCAACCTAGCCTAACGCATGACTAATGTAGACTAAAATAGTTGAGCCTAACCTAAGATAACCTAGCTTAGCTTAGCCTATCCTATCTTAGCCCAGTCTAGCCTAGTCTAACTTAAACTAGCCTAGCCTAACATGGCCTAAGCTAGCTTAGCCTATCCTAAACTAGCTTGGCCTAACCTAGTGTAGCCTAGCTTAACCTAGCCTAGCCTATCCTAGTCTTGCCTATCCTAGTGTTACCTATCCTACACCACTCTAGCCTAACCTACAGTAAACTAGCCAAACCTAGACCCTAAATCTCAATATATATTATAAATATACATCCCACATGAATGTAAAAAAACTTCACATAAATAGTAGTGAACATAAGTAATGGATTCATTATGAAAGTTACAAAATACAAATTGATGTTTATTGAAAAAATATTTTACATATAAATATTTGAATGAAAGCATAATATAAATTCTATAATAAAATAAATTTTCAATATAAAATAAAAGCATATATATATATTATATATATATATTATTATAGCATATATATATTATATATATGGTTCTTAGTAATTAAATAATATTTATAAAAATAAATAAACACTTCAAAAGGTTAAATGGGTAATATAAAATCCATATATTACATCATTAAAATATATAAAAATTAAGAAGAATCATATAAAATATATGAAAGCTTAAGAAATTATAAAAAAACAATATTCTTTATGGAAAGCACACAATTATTTTTTTTACTAAGGATGATTTTTTTCTAAAATCAAATTAATAAAAAAAAAACTTTGTATATAAATTAAGAAAAAGAATTCGTATTACTTATTTTAGTAAATAAAGCTATATCAATAAATAATAATAATACTTATAATAAAAATAATAAATATAAATTTGATAGGATACTCAAAAATTTTCATGATGGAAATACAATCTAACAAATTCTCCGTGGCCTTAAATTACTAAAAAAGACACAGAAGTGATAAATTAAAACTATATATAATTATATTATAATATTATATGGAATTAGAGCTAAAAAAAAAAGTTATCCACTTTTACTTTTCAAAAAACAATCCATGTCCAATTGAAACCAGAAAAAAAAAAACCAATTGCAACCGCAACAACAAGGAAATTGTATAAGCACATAGGCATGAGGCTTCAATTTCAAAAACTTTAAAATATATTTGAAAGAATATCAAGTGTGCTGAAACTGTTTTCATGACAATAGTTGAATTCTAATAGCCTATAGAGATGTCAGTGATAAATACGAATACGAGCAAATACGTTATAGAGATGAGTAGCTGTTTATTAAACTCAAATTATGAGTGATTCATTCGAAATTCATGAGCTTAAAGTAGTTTCCATAAATGCTGAACAAGGAAAAGAAAAAAGATTAAGATATATTGGGAACAGTTCTTGACGGCAATTTCGCATAAGGCTATTTCGCCTAATTTATGGGTTTATTTGATACTCCGTCTATTCTCTGACGGCATATTCGAAACGAGCATATTCGAAACGAGGGGGATGCTCATCTTCTTGATGTTGTTAAGTTTGACATGGGTGCTCTTCGAGATTCTCAGTTCGAAGTGGAAAGGACAATGTAGAGAAATCGCCAACTGGCAGAAAGGTAGGCAAGAGAAGAGAGCAACCCTATGAAGAAGAAATAGAAGTAGAAGGCCGACATGCCCACTGGCCTCTTCTAGAGGAACCCACGGGCTCCGTCGCCAAGAGACTATAAACCTATGCCACTGCATGTTATGCCAGTCAATAGACGGAGTATTAAATAAACCCAGAATTTTGCCGTCAATAAGCTGAGGATGGCGTTGCTCGGGCAAGCCAAGCTCATCAAATCATGATAGTGATTCATTAGATTTAGTAACTCGATAATAATAGTGATTCATTGAAATCAGCCAGAGGCACATTAAACCTTCACAAATTAAAGAAATATTAACTAAAGAAAAAAATAATAAGCCGATTATAATTCCGATCTGTTAATCTAACAATAAAACTAACACAACTAACACAGAATATTATTAAATGACTAAAATGCCAGAGCAAATCCTTTATTAATCCAAAAATGAATTAATTCATATCACAGCCAAACTGAATTAAATTAAACCCAGCAGATATATGGAGCAATGGCAAAACTATGGACATTAAGGAAAGAGAAGCTACATCCATATAACTCGATTTCATTTTCTGAATTCTATAGCCACAGGAATTTCCTTACTTTTTTCCATTCAGTTCTCGCAACATATGATTGTGTGCATCTAAAATATTTGCAATCAAAAGGTTATACACTAAATTTTAGATAAACATGAAGAGATTAAAATTGCTGAACCATTACTAAATTTTAGATAAACATGAAGAGATTAAAATCATCAACCATTGAACTTATCCACCCGACGATCTAATTGCAGGTTAACGTCTTTGCTTCTTTTCTGCCAACAGATCAATGCAACGGTTCACTTTATGCATGCTTTTTTACCAGTCAGTCAAATGTTTTATTGCTTTTCTAAATGTGTCAAATTGTGAGTGATAGATTTTCACATTTTTGTAAATTTGTTTTAGATTTTAATGAAATTTTTAAATTTGTTTTGAATTTAACAATCTTTTAATTCTTCCTCTAAAAGAACATCTGATTTATTATTTAATTGGGTATTAAGATACAAATTAGTAATTTTATTTTTGGCATTTAATTATTTTTATTGATTTTTTTTAGACTAAATATTATGCAATATCTATTAACTTTGAATTTAGGCGATCATTTTTAAATTTAATTACATTTTCTCTTTTTTTACTGTTTATTTTTTTCAATATTTAGTACACTACTATATCTTACAAATTTTAATAGATAATATTATTTATTTATTTATTACAACTGAATACATATCCAATTATATATATATATATATATATATTGGTCAAAATCTTATAGTATTAAGTACATCTATATGTAACATGGAAAATTAGGTTAAAATATATAGTAAGCTCCTAATATAGTAGTGTTTTAGTGTATCTTTTTGTTTAACTTTTTTAACTTACAATGTTTTAAAATTGTGAAATATATTTAACATCATAAAAATACAAATGTATATATATACTAATCATTTAGATTTTCATGTTTATATTTTTCTCAAAATCATATGATATCAAGTTCCTCTACATGTAACATGAAATATTTAGTTTATGGAATATTTAGTTTATGGTATATGGTGGGTTCCCAAAAATAGTTAAATGGGTATATATATTTATAGGAAAATTTGGATTTATTGTAGCTCCGCCTTTTCTAAATACCTGTGTTCAATCCATGTCAAGTTTAATTTGTTAGCTTGTTTGAATTTTTATTTTTTCACTCGCTTGAGATTTATTGAACGACAAGACAAATATGATGTAAGATGTTTATTGGATATCAAATTTTTGGGGTTTCCGATTTTCATTGCAGTAAGAAGAAATTTGATTACATAGATTTTCATTCATAGTCCATAGGATGAGATGGCTGGTGATTCAAAAGGTTGCAGTCAATTTCAAATAATAGAAAAATTCAAACAATACAAAATCTCGCAAGATTCATGGCAGCATGCGAGGTGCGGGCAAAGCTATATACGCAGAGAAGTGAGCTGCCTTCCCAAGGCTATACAGGGTAGATAAGTGGAAGACAAGATAGAGTAGGTTTAGCCAAATAATATACGAGTTTAGATTGCTATTTTGAAAAGGGTGTTTGATCATTTTCAAGAATTCAAGTTAAAATGGGCATTATAGCTCCATTAAAGATTCATGGCAATTGTGAAAAGATACCGACGAGGGACAAAAGACAATCAATCCCTCAAAACGAATATAATTTTTTCAGACCACCTTCACAAGTTTCCTAAGGAATCAAGGAATACAATGCAGCGAGTTTTCTATTGTACGACTACCGTTTATCAATTTAAAGAGTACGATAAAAGATGACCATATCCGTAATTTAAAACCCTGTGTAATGCAATAGATCGCTTTAAATCAGGGATCATATTGTTCACGAGAGCCGTTTGTTGGAATTTAATTCCAACTGCATCACATAAATGCTGAACAAAGATTTGATCTACATCAGTTATTTCAGATTGTTCGGTGCCGCAAAGTCTTCTGATATTTTTGAGCATTAAATTCAGAAATTAAATCCCCTGAAGACGGTCGTCTTATTTTTGCTCAAAAGGCATCACCGCCTTCTGCAATAAATACAAAGATAAAAATCAGTAGATATTTTACTTAGTTTATTGTTTAATCAGATTTTTATTTTCCTATAAATGTAACGCACAGTAGTTCTGTTTTCAAGGGCAAGAAGGTGTAAGCAGAAAAAGAACAGTAGTTCTGTTTTCTGTCTGAGTGTAAGAAATTTTAGAACAACAGTTCTGTTTCTGTGAGAAGGTTAGAAGAACAAGAGTGTGTCTCTTCTGTAAATGCACAACAGTGCTGAACCTGCGATTTTCTGAGATAGAAAATTGATTTCTGGAACTGAAGTGTTCCTCTTGTAACAGCTAAGTTTACTGTATCAGTTTTGTTTACTGTTCATGAATACAAGTTTACTCTTTTGCTGATTTTCTGTCGCTGTTACACCAAGTGTCAAAAACACTTTGATTTTACTCTGTAAGTCTATTAGTGATTTTGACGCCAACTGTTTTTAGTTGCTGTAACACCAAAGCGTCAATTTTCTTAAAGTGACTTAGCATCAAAAACGTGTTGTCGTTACACCGAGTGGCTTGACGTCAAAAATTGCGTTGCTGCAACACCATGATCAGCGTGGCTGCAACACCAAACTGTATTGCCACAACACAGTTTCCAGTAAGCAGTTTTCTGTTTTTTTCTGTGCTAACAGAAACAGAGTGTTATTTCCTGTTGCTGCAACACCAAAACTTGTTGCTGCAACACCAAGTCTAGAAAACGAAATTATGAGTTTTTTGTGCAGAAACAGAGCATTTTTGTGTTGTCTGTTTGTTAATGAATTTAGCAGAAAATTCCACCTTTGTATCAGAGCGTTGTTCTCTGGTCTTTTGTGTTTGAAATCACGATAAAATTCCAACACCGTTGAGATTGTGAATTCTTTAAATCAAGATCATATTTACAACAACAACGCTATCAAATTCAATAGAAATCGTCAATGAAGCCATTTCAGTGCAAATGCAGGTTTTAAAAGATTAATATCTCATCAATATTCAAAAATTACAATTGATTATCGATATTAAAAAATTACAATTAATTATCGGAGGGGAATCTGCACTCTCTAGGTCTTCTGAACATTATTTAAGGATACTTTTCTTTTTCCGGAATTTAAAATAAAAGAACTTTAACTTTTAGAGACAGGGACTTTAAAACAAAAACGTGTGAATTTTATTACAGAAAACCATAATGTCAACTATTTCACTTCTGATCATAAACTTCGTTTTTCCTAAGACGCTTGATAAAAAATTTAGAATTCAATTGAAACAAAGATAAATATTGGGAGTGTAAACGTCAGGTTTTAAAAGGAAAATAACAGCTAAATTTTGAAGCACTTAACCTAAAACTAACCTAGGCTATTAACACAACAACATTTGCGTTAAAGGAGTGTGCATAAATATTAACGCAACAACATTTGCAGCCATAGATGTAAAATAACCATTTACACAAGAGACTAGGTGTACCTGTGCAAGTCGAACGGGATTGAAGGTATTGATATTAAATAGCTGACAAATGCAGGCCCTTCTTGTCACAACAGTTTTTCGCTGGACCAAAACTAACCTGCTCGCGTGGTCAAGAGGACAAGAAAATGGCCAAGGAGCTGCCAATAGCATCTCATATCTTCCTCTGCAAATCAAGCGTTTCCCCTTGCCCAATCTCTTCTCCCTTGTGTCAGAGATATTACAGTCTCCAACACGAGGACGGATAACACACTGAAAGAACACACATACACCAGAGGAAGAACAATACATGGAAACAATTGACATACACAGTACAGACAGACAACCCTCCACAACACAACTCTGCGTTACAGTGTCTGTGAAAGAAAGAACTAACCAGAAGAATCAAGATGACAAAGTACTCCAGTTTTCCCTCTAATTGAATAGATGTTGTAATTTTTCACATTCAAGCCTATAGAAGTCAATTTTCCTATAAACCAATTAGGCAAATAGATAATAAAAAAGAAAATAGAAAAGTAAAATACCAGAGACAACATGGGGCCGAAGTAGTCCATCACCGCATAGAGTTTTGCCATGGTCGGATCAGAGGAACACTGCTAGAAAATACCGATCTAGCCCGTTCCGTCCGTTGCCCTTCTCATAATTCTAAACGTTGAAGAAGGGATGAAGTAAACCAGTACCCATACCATTTTGTCTAGAAAACGGGAGCGTCTTGGGATGGCCAGATGGTTATTCTTATAATCATCTTTTAATGTGGGTTTAATTACAATTTAATTATGATTTTGAAATCGGTTATTTGTCCGAACCCTTGATGTCATTCTTGTAATCAAGTGTGTTATTCTTATAATCATTCTCCAATGTCAGTTTAATTACAATATAATTATGATTTACATTGTCCAGCAACAGGTTGAGGTTGTTAAATGATATTTCCCATTTAAATTTAAACTCATTATATAATTTTGAATAATATTTAAATTTATTTAAAATTTAACTTTATTTAAATTTAAATTATATAATAAGATATTTTTAAGTTCCCACTTTAATTAGCATCATACTTAAGTGTATAAATAAAATTTAACTTTAATTTTATTTAGTAGATAATTTTACAATTGATTTTGGTATATTTATTTATTTTATCATATTTTT
>APFE031472136.1:1786-35478 GCA_000404065.3 Pinus taeda
CCTCCACCCTCAATCCCAATGACATCCTGCTGTCCTAAAACTGAAAATAGCACTGCTGTAGTAAAGATAAAACTTGCTGTTTATGAAAAATCAGCTTGCTTGCTGGAATTTTCTGAGTGAAAAATCAGCAGCTGTAATTTTTCTCTTTTGTTGTCCCAAGCTGCCCTTCAGCACTCAAGCTCTGATACCATGTTAAAATTTCTGTTTTCCCACCCCGTTTTTCAGTTTCTCCTTATTTCTCCTATGTAGTTAAATGCCCTTTCCCATAACCATACATTCAACAAGCTGAAAAAAATAAATTTGCTGAAAACACAAATTCTGGAAATTTTACAGAATGCTGGAAATTGCAGAAATAAAAATCAGCGGTAATAAACAGCCATTAAAACACATTAAAACACTGATATTTTTGGTCAATGTGACCCTGGAAAAACCCCCTACAACTCTTGGGAAAAACCAGTTTGAGAGCTCTTCTTTATTTCTGAAAAATGTCTTTTTACAGCAAGAAAATTTCAGCAAAATAAATTTTTTTTTTCAGCAAGCAAACTTATCCGTTTTCAGCCCAACAGACCACCTGGAAATTTCTCAGTTTTCAGCAAAAAATCAGCTTTTTCTGCTTGTTCTTGCTGCTGTTCTGCTTGTCTTTCTGCTGTTCTGATTTTTGCTGAAGAGTTGCCTGGTATGTGTGCCAAACTGCTGCCTCTTTCTCCTTCTTGTCCAGAAATCTCCCTTGCTCTCTTGCTCTCCTTCTCCCAATCTGCTCATGAAAAAATTGAATCGAATGTGTTATTTTCCTCCTTTTCCTCCCTTAATATAACTCCAAATGACTTTTGGGTGATCCATAATCCAATGGCTGAAATAGATTTAGATCAATGGCTGAGATTAAATGCACATTTAAATCTCACTTCTATTTTTTAATTCACCCACTTTAATAAAGACCCACTTAGTCATTTATTTCCAAAGTCACTTTTCCTTTCTAATTTTTCATTGACTTTATAAAAGTCACTTTAAAATTAGACTTAGTAACTTTATCACTTAAAGTCACTTTTAAATTAGATTTTAACTTTATAAAAATTATAAAGTCACTTTAGGAGAAAAAATTAAAATCTTTTGAACACTTTTCCTTAGGCCAAAGATCAAAGCCTAAGGAAACACCTGTCCTCTGGTACCAAATTTCAACATGCCTAACTAAATATATCCCTTAATCCACATCTATTTTGAGGCTAGTCTCTAAAGTAGGTGGTAGAGAGAAGTCAAGACGAAGCAAGCAAAGGTTTGGTTAACGATACCTCCCCTTGAAATCTAATGCACCCAGTGCCTCCAGCGCTGTAGAGATTGTGGCTCTGATGACTACAAGGTCACTGTTTTAACCACTAGAGAGGGTTTAGCGTTCGCAAGCTAAGAGATGAAGGGTGTTCCTATCTGTTGACAATAGTACCAAGGAGAGTTGTTACTAGGCTTTTATCCCTTTTAGCCTAGTGGGCACATTAATTCCTTTTGTTTCAAAGATATTTATGAGTTATATTAATGTCATGGGTGGAAAAGGTACTTAGAAGTGCTGTGCCATGTACTTTTTCTAATATTAAAGTCACTTGTACTTTATAAAGCGACTTTATGCTAAAAGTACATAGTGTACCTTTTTAATATTAAAGTGAGGCGAAAAATCACTTTATGAGAGAGTAAAAAGGTAAACAACTTGAAAAAGGTACTAGGAAACTTTTAAGTGATGGGGCCATGTATGAGGGGGGTCATTTGAGTGAATTGATCTCAATCACACATCTTGAGTTTTGAGGATGAAATCTCAACCATTGGATCTTAGGTTTAGGGATTCAATCTTTTCCAAGGAGACAAAAGAGGAAAAGGGAAACTCATTCCTCACTTCACACTTGAGAGAGCATGAGGAGAAGAGAGGAGTGAACAAAATTTCAAGGAGGAGGAGAAATTGCAGACTTGAGAGAAGGGCTCAAATTTCAAGGAGGAGACTATACAAATAGCATCACGATTTTCTAGGAGAAAAAGGCAGCACAAATTTCTAGGGGCAACAACATGAAATTCGTGGAGTTGGGAACAATTTTTGAGGAGGATTTGGGCACGAGTCTCGAGGAGGAAACAACTCAGTTCAATGCCAAAATTCGAGGCACGAATTTCAGGACAGTCAGCTACAGGTAGCATGAAAATCGATGAGGATTCCAGCTACTATCATGCATGACAATCGAGGCAAAATAATCACCCTTGGGCACATATATCGAGGCAGATTTTAGCACTATTCTTGAGGTAGATTTTGGGCCCAAAAATCAAGGAGCTAGGTAGAGAATTTAACGCTAAAATTCTGGGCACAAATTTCCAGAATGTGAGCATTTAATGCTACAACAAAAGGGAGATAAGTACTGTGGTTTTTATGTACTTATTAAATTTTCTCAAGCAATAAAATCCTCCTTTGAAGACTGGTTTCCCCAAGAGGTTGTGGCGTTTTTTCCAGGGTCAGTTTGACCAGAAATAAGTGTCTCTTATGTGCCGAATGCTTCCATTTAATTTAACATTAATTATCAACTGTTAGGAAAGTGAAAGAGTAGAAGCACTCTTTATGTTTGCAAAAAATGCATTCTGAAATTTATATCAGCATGTCAAAACATGTGGGTTGGGCCTAAAGAAACACATGCAAAATTGTAAATTGGGTTAAGGGTGCAGATCATTAAATTTCTACACTATCTTCCTATCAAGCAAGCTTATGCTTGGAGGTACGTTAGTTAGTGCAAACCTAGGCCTAGAATGCAATGCAAGATGACTTGAGTGTTCTTGAGTTAAGATTGTTTATGATCTTAAAGTACTTAGTTACAATTAATTTTATGACAAAGAGTACTTAATCAATGAATGAAAAAAAAAATCTTATACACAAGACAAAGTGTTCAATTTTAATAGTGCCCAAAAGATGTGACAAATACAACCAAGAAATAATTGCTCAAAAGTATCAAATGATAACAAGATAGACACTCTTAGTGCGAACATGCCAAAGATAAAATTATCATCCACAATAGATTTTGACCATGAAACAACAATGGCAAGTAAAAGAGATTAGAGCACTTTATCCAAAATGTTGCTTAGAACAATTAACCAAGGTTCTCTTTAACACTTATATGCGATAACACAAGAATGAAAATGATACCAATGAAAGATTACCCAAAAGAGACACAATTAGATGATTAATGTTCTTTAGACAATTAACAATTCTTCAAGTTATGTTAACAAATTATCACAATGGCAATTTCATATATGGCAATTGGAAATGCCAATGCGAGAGAACAAGATTGCCAATATGCTCAAATCCAATGATAAACAATATTAATCATGATATTAGATCTTAGGATTAGATGCATGTGTGAGGGAGCTTATTAAGTGCAAATTTGAAATTTTGAAGCTTTGAAACTCACAAGAGACAACAATGTGTTAGTATTCTTATTAGCAATGATTATAACCACTTAGCCAATTAACAATCCAATATTACCAATGTCAATGAACTTCTCTATAATAGAGCATTAACCACTATTGGGAGCTTTTATGTAACCTATGCTCTAATGACATTCAATGAACAATCATTAAACTTTTAGGGCAGCAGTAAGTTAATTATGATAGCAATAGCCAAAACAGTCCCAAAAGTATCTCTCTCTCTTGATTGAATGAGAGCATTTTAGATGAGAATACAAACCATGAGAAAATGCCTATGAGTGCAAGAAAATGCAAGAGATGAATGCTTATGTCATTGTTATATTTCAGACCTTAATATGCACTTTGAAATTTGCCCAAATAGTGAATGCCCAAGATGATGCAAGTGACTTAGAAATGTTAGACAACTTATTAGGTGATTTTCAGGGCATGTAAATGAGTTAAATGTCACTACTATCAAGTAATTATAGGGCTGTAAGTAACGCAGTGAGAGAGCAAGGGTTTGGAGAAGCAAACCACTTGGCCTTTAGGCTTAGAAGAACTTGCCTAGAGATGACCACTTGCAACCACCAATGTTAGCTTGAAATTCGCTGCAAACACCAAGTGTTAGAGGCAAAAATTGAACAATAATCCAATGCAATGACAAAATGAGGCAAGGGAGGCTAAGGTAGGGGCAATGCTAGGTGTTAGCCTCCTGCTGCAGCAGGTTATTCATCTTTCATGATTGACAATTTTACATGCCTAATATGTCGTACTATGCATACTGCAATGCTCCATATTTGCTAGCAGAAGCCAAAGTTGAATATAATTAATACTGATGAAACGCCAAAAGTTGTAGAACGACACTTTCGTGATCTTGTACAGAGATATGGACCTGTTTTAGCTGTCCATCTAGCTGATAAGACAAGGCAATGAAGGTCCCTTAAGCTTCGCCTATGAGCAGGTGGTGCAGAGTCTCGTGGTTTTTATTCTGTAGAAAGAGATAATTGTTGCTCACCTGAACTAATTGGGAAAGTAGAACTGTTATTGCCATTTAGCTAGTGAGTGCATCGCAGACCCACCTACAAGCTCAGGTTTTGGAAGTTGGATTGAAGTCCCCAGTTTACTTGATGTACTGAGGGATGTTGGAGGTTCCCAAACTGCATTTTCTGTCTCACAAGAGCAAAAATATTCAGGTCCATCAAATATAGATTCCAGTGCAACAGCAGCTGCAGTTTGTCAGCATGAAAGTGTTTCAGGTCGCTGCAAAGATTCTTGGAGGGGCAGTAGGTACTGTCCGGTCAATTCTCTTGGAAAGCTGCCTGAAACAATTGCTGTGACCAAATTCTCTACGTGCACTGTTCCAAACCTATATGCAGGATGGAAAATACATAAGTAGCTGGGTTCCAGATCTACAGATTCAAAAGATTATAATAAGGAAGGTTCGTACAATTTTAGTCAAGTGTTGTCAAAAAGTGACAATGTATATCCATATGCGAGGGATTCAGTTCCTACACTATCGACAAATCCAAAAGTCACAGACAAAGTAACCACTGGAGTGATGTTTGAATTAAGTGATATAAAGAGTACAGTGGGACAACCATCTGAGTTTAACAAGTTGGGCATGTCATCAGGCATGCTATATTCAGAGAGTATTGGTTCCTTCTTTCAGCAAACCAAGGAAGACATGAAATGTTCAAGGGATATTGTGGACACAATTAGAATTGAAACTTCAGCAGCCTCTGATCGGAAGTACATGGACTGCGGTTTCAGTGATGGGAAAACAGATTCTGATCAAATCCAATGGGTGGAAATGGAAACTAATACTGCAGTTATGAACAGGTCCTTTTTAGGACAAAGTAGCGAGCCAGTTATTCTCAACCCACTTGAAACACTAGCTCTATGCACTTCCTCAATGCAGGCATCATTAGACACTCTGGGCAAGATGACTGAAGAATTTCAGAAGCATGTTTCAGTTTCAGTGGAGACCTCAATCATTGAAGAGAGCCATCGACTAGAGTCATCAATTGAGGAAGCGTCTTGAAAGACACCTTGAAAGATATACTGACAGAATGCACACATGATTTAAGGACACTGTTAGCAGAGCACCCAATGTCATACAACATGTGGCGATGCCAGTATCTAAAAATGACTTCTTTACAGCACTCTGTCAAAATATTGGCAAAGAAATATCGTCTCAGCGACTTGTAATTGCTAAAGCCATTTCAAAAAAATTCTAATGGAATTGCAATGGCTATAGCAAGAAACATGTCACAGAAGCAAGAAATTATTAGTGATCTACTAGAGAAATACATTTGCTTCTTCAACAGGAATGCATATCTCAAGAGAACCGCTGGCTACATTTTTGCTCTCAAACATTACATGTTTAGACAGTATTGGATTTCTGGGTATATCGTAAGAAGCACTGACAATTTATGTTCTTTTATTTATTAGAGAAGGCTTTGGGAGGAGGCTCTTTTACTGTGATCTTGACGCTCTTCCTCAAGGTCTTGAAAGTTTCAGAGGCAGGGGAGAGATGCTTCCTTTCCAAAAACTCGTTGACAACTTTGAAGCACAGTATGATCTTGTTGCAAATGATAGTGCTTTGTTCACTTTTCGAACCAATAAAAATGCCCCTAGGTTTAAATTGGTTTGTGTAGACCTTATGCAACCAGAAGCTTGGGGTGATGTTATCGGAGAATCTGAGAAGGACGAGCTTGAATCAGCTTGTTGTGTCAATGGAAATAAACTTTTATTAAGCTATTTAAGCGATGTCAAGTTTGTTTTGCAAATACGAGACTTGCAATCAGGAAATTTGCTTCATAATTTGCCAATAGATATTGGGTCAGTTTATAGAATATCAGGAAGGCATAAAGACAAGGAAGTATTTATTGGTTTTTACAAGCTTTCGGTTTTTACAAGCTTTCTAACCCCAGCAATGATCTATCAATGCAACCTAGATGTCGAAAAACCAGAGTTAGTAGTTTTTAGAGAGACTGTTGTCCCAGGCTTGGATCGGACGGAGTTTGAGGCTAAACATGTTTTCATAATCAGCAAGGATGGAACTCAGATACCAATGTTCATTGTATCCAAGAAAGAAATTGCTCTTGATGGTTCTCATCCTGCTCTATTATATGGTTATGGGGGCTTTAACAGTAGCATCACCCCACACTTCAACATTAATCGCATTGTCATTTCAAGACATCTAGGGGCAGTTTGTGCAATTGCAAACATTTGTGGTGGCGGTGAATATGGAGAAGAATGGCATAAAGCAGGTTCTCTTGCCAAAAAACAAAATTCCTTTGATGATTTCATATCTGCTGCCGAGTTCCTTGTGTCAGAGGGGTATACACAACCTAAAGGGTTATGTACTGAAGGAGGCAGTAATGGTGGACTTCTTGTTGCAGCTTGCATAAATCAGAGACCTGACCTATTTGGTTGCACACTGGCTCGTGTGGGGGTTATGGACATGTTGCGTTTTCATAAATTTACTATAGGCTATGCGTGGGCTAGTGATTTCGGTTCTTCAGATAAGGACGAAGAATTTCATTGGCTGATTAAATACTCACCATTGCATAATGTAAAAGCACCATGGGACAAGCCCGGACAGAATTTACAGTATCTTGCTATAATGCTAATTTCCGTCACATCATTCTGGAAAACAATGGGAATAAGCCTGTAAACAAAAACATCAATACTTGATGATTTTGAGTATTAGCAAGACCGTGGGGAACCAACCGTGGGAAAGCTATGCGAGAAAAAATTGAGGCTTCACGCTAAACAGCGGCAGCAATTAGCACAAGCTGATTCAGAGATGTCACTAAAGGATTTGAAGGTGAAATTAAATAAGGAACTCAATAGAAATTATGAATTAATGAAACAAAGAGATGAGATATTTCTCCAAACTGAAGAAGCTTTAAGATTACAAGTGGATGCAGCTAAGCAGAGAGACAAGATTGTATGGAAGTGGAAAGTAGGATCTTTTGTCTTCGCTATAATATTTATCTTTTTTCAATACTTTTTTCACCCCCTCAGCACCGCTTGAACCTCAGCAGCCTAAATCCTTCTGGATTTGAAGGGCAACTCATCAAGCTGAAGGGACAACCACCGCCACAATCTAAAAAGGCAAAAATTATTTTTTAAATCTATGGAACCGCCTAAACGATACCGACAAAAGGATTCATGAGCAGTTATTACGGAGTTATGGCCAAATAGCCAGCGCATCACAAGAAATGACCCATACTTAAACTCAATTTTGATGCTGCTGCCTCCAGCGCAGCTTAAATAAATATTTTTTTGCATTTATTTCAGTACAGATTAGGATAGAAGCAGTGACTCCATCAGATCTATCTGAGATCTGTTTGTAATAGATATTTTGCCTATTTAAACAACGCTGTTCGTTGTTCAAAAGGAGAGAGAGAGTTGGTTGATTGATTTTCATTTGAGACTTGCGCTGTATGCCTTGAGAGGTTTAATGAACAGAGGTTGTTGGAACATTTGGAGTATGAACTGTCTGTTGTGGATTTGACAGCTGAAGAGCTAATTACAGGATTCCCGTCCTTTCTTCATGGCTCAATAAGTCTTTCTTGCCTCTGTTTTCCGTTTTAATGCATTTATATCGCCTTTGTGTCACAATCTAAATAACATAAAACAAGACTAGCTCAGAATTCGCTTAACAGCACTCTGTGCTCAATTCCTGTTATTTCTCTATGTTCTCTTCTAAATTAGCCTATGAATATGAATACCTCTTGGCTCATATTTACACTAGTTTCCTTCATATATGAATATTGTTTAGGAAATCTTGATTGCTCCTATATAATGTTCACTCACCTTCCCTCTGTCAGCGTGATGAAAGCTACTTAATTGCCTTTCATTCCCTGACCTCCATTTCATCTCATTTCCAACTTGAATATTGGTCCATGTGTAGCTATCTTGCTCTGTATTCCTCTTCCGTCAAAGAAAACACACCCTGCAGTCCACATCCTTGACTCCATGCCCAATGCTATAAAACTTCTTACGCTTCGCATGCCAACTCTGCCTGAATAGATCAATCCATCCCACCAAACTCAAACAAAAACCCATGTGCATCATATCTAGCCTGAGATCATTCCCTAAACAAAGCTAAATCCCAAAGAGAGAGCCCTCTCTGACTGCTGGTAGGCTAGGACCGACAGTCCAAAGCTTGGTCTGTGGTTACCTCGGCCGTATCCCTTAAGGAGCCAAGGGACAACCTGAGCGATAACATAATGGCGACTCCACTGGGGACCTGAATCATTTTGTTCATCACGGTAAACCCTGTTTTCTGGAGAAAGTGCTCCTTTTCTTCAGAACTTTCCATGTTTAGTTCTGATCTTCGATGGTGGACAGAGATCAGGCACTCCAAAGTTAAGGCATCCACCTGGCAACTCCACTTCATTTTTAATCAAGATTCCACTGAGGAACGAACCAATTCTACAACCAAATAGTCCATATTCCAAAGCATTAACAGTAAGACAGGATGACCGGGTTCGTGGAAGATCTTTCATTTGATAAAGCTTTAGATGAATTCAGGGAAAGTTTATCAGAACTTCAGCTTGATGAAGAATTTTTTAGATTGGTGTTGTTAAAAACAACAGGACGCCCGCATAACCTTTTTCTTGATTTAGTTGTTGAAAGATATGAAAATGAAATTGAACTATTGCATTCTCAAATTCAGTCATATCATTTTCGCGATCCTAAAGATTTTTTCCAAAATCTTCCTTCCCCAAGTCATGAGGAAATGGGGCTACCTTCTGACTTACAGATTGAGGATAATCATGCTTTCAAGGCAAAGACTGAAGAATTAGTTGCAGCATGTATGACCGAGGGTGCAGCTGTTCCATTAGACCAAGAAGGCCCAGAAGAAACTATCCCACATGATGTTTTTATTGATCCTATAGCAGACTACATGGAACTGCTTCTTAACTCAAGTTCTTTGGCATGCTTTCTCTGTGAGGACCAAATACATCAGCAACGACCTTTCTATGCCACAATTTTGATTATGGGGGCACATGACCGAATAGTGCTTCCAATTTCATTAACAATCAGTCAGCCAGTTCATCTCTTTCTACAGTTGTTTAAGTGGCTGCATTGGTTATTTGATTTCACCTAACAGCAAAGTAAGTGCTGATTAGGATAGGTAGCTAGGATTAATAAGGCAACCGAAAAAGGGAATTTTGCAGAGAACAACAACAATTAAAGATTAAGGCATTCTGACCTGCTGTTCTTGACTTTTCGCAAGGAAAAGCCATCCCCAAGTGGAGCCACTGTTAGCCTCCTGCTGCAGCAGGTTATTCATCTTTCATGATTGACAATTTTACATGCCTAATATGTCGTACTATGCATACTGCAATGCTCCATATTTGCTAACAGAAGCCAAAGTTGAATATAATTAATACTGATGAAACGCCAAAAGTTGTAGAACGACACTTTCGTGATCTTGTATAGAGATATGGACCTGTTTTAGCTGTCCATCTAGCTGATAAGACAAGGCAATGAAGGTCCCTTAAGCTTCACCTATGAGCAGGCGGTGCAGAGTCTCGTGGTTTTTATTTTGTAGAAAGAGATAATTGCTGCTCACCTAAACTAATTGGGAAAGCAGAACTGTTATTGCCATTTACAAATGAATGGACAAAGAACACCATGAACTGAACCCCAAAGTCTTTTTATTATGATCTCAAACATTCCCAGTAGAACAATGGATCAATACCAGCGTTGCAAAATTACATAGACCAGAGCCAAAATTTTCATCCTCCTTGAGAAGCAAAATGGCTTTCAATTTATAGATAAATCCTCCAAATGCAAAATAATGGCTAGCTAGCTTGATTCCCGTCAAAATAATCTTAACTGTTGATAAATATTTGATCATCTTTTAATCTCTGACGTTGAAAATATTTATTTCGAGGACAATTTTGAATTTCTCATAAAACTCATTTTTTATTAATCCATTTTTTTTGGATTAATTACCTCAAAAAATGACTTTGACTTAATCACCAAGGTTCAAGGGCTTAATTTTCCTTAAAAAATCCTTTTTTGCCTTGGTGGGGGACCTCCAAGAATCAACTTCCTTTTGACCCACAATTTTTTTGGTCATTTTTCAGTTGGAGAAATTAATTTCTGAATTTATTTTTTGACTTTAAATTAATTCATTTTTTTGCTTAGGATTTAATTTAATTTTAGCCAGAAAAATTAATTAATTGACATAAGAGAGGATTAATTATTTTTTCCACCCTCAAATATTTTAGCCGTGGAGTCTAAGTATAAGGGACGATGCACCAAAATATTTCTTACATCATTTATTACAAATTCAACCCTCAAAGGGGGAAAACACCTTTACAAATAGGTCCTCAAAATAATTGCCCAATTTTGCGACACAACATGAGCTAGTAGAGCAAGTGATTTGTAATAAAATAGTTTAGCCAAATAGCTTAAATTATTCCCAAACCACCTTTACAAAGACTCTATATAACACTAGGACTCACCTAAGACCTTGTTAATGAATTCCACCTTAGCTTTGGGGTTTAAGTTGGAAGAAAAACTCTGCCGATTATCTGTGTTTAGAAGCACACATAATGTGGCGAGGTTAAAAAACCTCCTAGGATGAAATTCGTCGCCAAAATCAATGACTTAACTAGGTGTTGTTACATAATTAAATGGATGTATTAGCATCATTTACATTACAATTTGCAAAAATTGGGTTTACAATGATACATCAAAGTGCTGGCTGATGATTTTGAATTTAGAAAAAAATTGCACAACTGCTTCCTTGGACTTGTGATAAAATAGGTGCAATAGGGTGATTGCTTTATACCATAGGAACTTCCTTAGTTTGTAGACCAACATCTCCTTGCCCTTTATTACAAAACATTTAGGCTTTTTCATGTAGATTTCTTCTTCCAAATCACCATGCAGGAATGTCGTCTTTACATCCATTTTCTCTAACACTAGATCAATTGTTGCAAACAGAGACATTAGTACTTGAACAAAAGTTAATTTTGCAACAGGGGAAAAAATCTCACCAAAGTCAACTCCCTCGACTTGAGAATAACATTTCGCCACTAGTTGAACCTTGTACTTCTCGACTTGTCTTGTTGCATTCAATTTTTTTCTTGAACACCCACTTGCAACCAATAGGTACTTTGACCATATCCTAGGTCTCGTTCGTGTGCAAAGAATCCATTTCTTCCTTCACGACTTTTGACCAAAGTTTACCTTTTGTCGAGTCGACTACCTCCCTGACTGACCTAAGATCATCACCAGTGGTAGATAACACAAAAGTAGATCGAAAATCAGGTGGGGTTTACCTTTTATGTTCTTTCCTTATTTGACTAGACCCTCCTTGTAACTAAAGTTTGTCATTCCACTTCTTCATTTGACTCTGTCAACTCATTTGAGTCACTTTCTTCTGACTTCAAGTTGAACATCAACTATTGTGTTCCTTTCTCCTTTTTTGCAGCCTCTTTAGTTTTGGAAGCACACGTAACTTCCCTGAAGATCACATCTCAACTATAAATCGTCTTCCTTGTCACAAGATCCCACAACTTATGTCCTTTCATTCCATCCTTGCAGTCAATGAAAATACACTTGATTGCCTTATTATCCAGCTTTGTATTATTCTCCTTCGGAATATGGACAAAAGCCTCAACCAAAAACTCTAAGATGTGTGAGTGATGAATTTTTACCAAATCATAGTTCATGTGGAATTTTGTCGACCAACATTGATGATGGATATACCTATTTACTAGGTAACACATAATGTTGATTGCTTTTGCCTAGAACTCTTGTGCCAATACCACTCTATTGAGCATGCTCCCTTGCCTTATCCATCAATGCACCATTCATTCTTTCAACAACTCCATTATGTTTGGCATACTATCCTATGTTGTTGTTGAATTGCTCAAACTGTTTACCATAGATTTAACCTTCATTGCCAGTTCTCAATGCTTCTACCTTTCTATTAGTCTGATTCTCCACAAGAGTTTTGAACTCTTGAAATTTATTGAAAATGTTAGACTTCTTCCTTAGGAAATACAATTGTGTCATCCTAGAGAAACCTTAAATGAAGGAAACATAATATATAGATTCACATAGCGCTTGTATTGGTAATAGCACAAATACATCACTATGAAGTAGCTTTAGAATTCTCTTAGCCCACAAGATGGGGATCTAACACGGTTCTGTTTCGCATAAATGTAATGTCCACAGAAATCGACTTCCAGAGAGTTACACAACAAACCTTCAACAATACCTTTGTCTTGCATAATTTGAAGTTCTTTCTCTCCAATGTGTCCTATCCTTTGATGCCATGTCATGGTCTCATTGACTAGACAAGAGGATGAATTGTCAGCTTCATGAATGACTACACTACTACATCCACTTGGGTCAATCCGTCCTGACAATTTATACAATGTCCCAATTCGAGCAATGTTCTAGTAAACAATATAATTAAATTAATATTAATTAAAATGTCATGACTTTGGGTCATGACTATCCCTAAAGGTGTCGTAGGCTATATTTCAGCTGGGCCATGCATTGTAAAATCATCCATCAAATTTACTATTCATCTTAAAAAATACAAATATATTTATTGCGTCTCAAGTTTTTTGTGGACCATTTGGTATAAAAGCCGTGTTGCTTCGTATAGGTCACCAATTTCACCTTCGCTTCGTCTGTTGTCTGTCTGTTGTGTGATCCTTTGTTCTGTCGCCTCTCTACCTACATTTTGTCCATTGTGCGATCCTCTATCCCATTGTTGCTCTGTTTGTTGTTCGTTCATCACTTTGCCCTTTATCCAACACACTCCGCGTTCCTTCTGTCGTCACTGCTTTGATAATTTTGTTTGTACAATTCGAGCATTTTCTTGAAAATCACATTGTGTCCATATGTTGTAGGAAGTCACATTCATATGTGTTGACATGGTAACTTATTAGGGTACTTTTTAATTTTTTTTTTTTTTTTTTTTTTTAATGAAACAAGATAATATTTAAAAAATTAAAAAGAATTGGAAATAAAAAATAAATTAAAAAAATCAGTTCAAAGAATTAATTACTTGATATTTAATCAAAATAGATTGAAAAAGTCCACCGGTCACTAGGATAATGTCTATGAGTGAGTTTAATATGAGGTTGACCAAAAGGGAGGAGCGACATGATGCGCTTCCGAAGGATTTGGAAAAGAAATATGCATAGTTAGAAGTACAAAAATATGCATGGTTAGAAGTATAGAAATATGCATAGTTAGAAGTACAAATTGTCATACAAGATCAAGCTGCTAAGGAACTTGGTTGACAAAAATCACGTTGATTTAAAAGATTGATTCATTATATTAGGAAGTCTTGTAACAGACCTTGCGATGTCGTAAAAGATGGCCAGTCCTCAACAAAATGCTTCAGTTATGCCCAACCCGACAAGCTCGTCTATCATACCAAGTCCCAAATATATATGCCTTAACCCGCTTAATAGTCCAAATCCACAGTTGAATATAACTACTTAGGGCATGATGATCCATAATCAATACCCATTGAAATTGTCAAAATTCAAGGAAATAAGAAATAAGATTTGTCCTGGTTGAACAAAGCAGAAGAATATTTTTAGATCTATGGTATTTATAATAACAATGAAATGATCAGATATGCATCCATGCAATTGGAAGGAGATACGTATAACTGGTGCATGTGGTGGAAAAAATTAGGTTCTTCAATTAATTGGATAAATTTAAAGACAATTTTTTAAAATGATTCCAAGGTATCAAAGAAGGGGGTTTTTTCAGAGAACTTACCAGGTTGCAACAAAGAAGAAATGTGGATGAATTTACATGGGGGTGAGAAGCACTAGCTACAAGAGTACTTGGATTGTCGACAAGATGTTTAGTTTGATCTTACATTGCTAGACTGAAACCACACACCTGGAATGAGCTAAAGCTACATGATATTAAAGCTATGGAAGATGCAATACGTAAAGCAAAAGCTGCAGAGAAGAAATTGGAAAGAGTGCCACTACCAAAATTCAAGAAAGTTTATATAAGGCAAAGGATTTCCCAAACTATAGAAATAGAAAATCCAAAGTACCTTCCATCACATCTAGAAGAAGGAGGCAAACCTAATTTGGAAGCCCAATGAATAAAAGAAGGTAGATGCAAGCATTGTGGCGAAAATGGGGACCCTAGACACAAATGCTTTAAAGGAAATAATACCAAGAATTTATATAAATGCGAATTGAAGGAGGATTCAAGTAGTGAGGAACCAATTGAAGAGGAAGTTGAAGATCCACAACGTTTTTCCCCAAATTTAGATGATGATAATGCATCTTAAATATCATTATTAGCCATGATAGGAATAACTCAGTCCCAGATCTTAAAATTAAAAGGTGACATCAAGAAGAGCAATGTACTGGTCCTAATAGATACAAGAAGCGCTCATTGATGCCACAAAGCTTGCAGAAAGGTTGAACCTTTTTGTATATGCAATGCCCAATATGAAAGTTATGGTAGCAGATGGGAAAAAAGGTGAAGGAGTAGGGAAATGCCACAAAGCGAATTTACAAATTCAAGACTACGATTTAGATCCTAGGTTTACATTGTACCTCTCAGAGGAGCAGATGCAGTCTTAGGCGTCTAATGGCTACAAATGTTAGGCACTTACTCTACCAACAATCAAAGACACTTTATAAAGTTTCTATGGCAAGGAGAAAAGTACAAGTTATATGGGTTTCAAATACCTCCAACTCAAATTGTATCCTTGCATTAGGTGGTGAATTTAGTTCGAAAAGGAGCACTGGTTTATATAGTATAATTTCATCAAATGGAAATATTGGCCTTAGAATTAGTTTTTTTTTTTCTCAGTAAATCTATGCTATTGTATTATATACAGTAAAACTTTACAGTCACGGTGTCAATGTGCCCAAGGCCAGTTGTGGCTCTTTGGGCTCGACTTTCACAGAACAAAACCTGCCCACGCAGGGGCATCACGACTATACTAGAGCAACCCATATAGAGCCATTAGAACACGACCAAGGTCCCAGGCCAAACAGAGTAGTCCCACGCAGGGGCACAGGAGCATAACAAAACATCCCACGCAGGGGCACAGGAACATACCAATACATCCCACGCAGGGGCCTCATACGATATTCAACGACTTCCCTATCAGGCCTAACAAAATTAACAGTAGCAGACATGGTTTTGGGCTTGAACCAGAAATAACAAAAAGCATAGCCATTAACAGAACCGGAACCAGAGATGACCAAAACAGAACCTGAACAGAGCTGGGTGAAGAGAATGTGGGCCAGCTGAGGGCTATTCCTTCGGCTTTTCCTCAACCACCCTGCACCAGCCGTATTTCTCTCGCAGGGAGTCCCAATCCTCCTCAGCGTTCTCCTTGGAAGTTGATGCTTCCTGAGCCTGAGGGCTTTTAGGAGCTTGCCCAGGCTCCTCCACAGGTTTCTTTTCATCCACGCCTGAGCTTCCACCTGGGAGCCTCTCCATACTGCGTGAACCTCCTTCATCGTCCTGAGATTCCTCGAGGAATAAAACCGAGACATGAGCATTGATGCGGGGTCTGTCCATCGAGCTGCCGAAGGTGAAGATGGCGGAACCGAATGCAGGTGCAGGGGCTGGTTCAGAATTAGGTACGCTCGTGTCCATGAATTGGCTAGCCTGGATGGGGGTGGCTTTAACCCCTCCATGGCAGTGACAGCGGCAGCAGTGAAGGCGGGGCCTTGAGGTTGGAGGACGAGACGACCTTCCTCGAGCAGGACCCCTCCGTCTAACCATATTTGTAGGAGCAGCGGGGGCGGATAGAAATACTGAAGCAGAGTTGACGCGGCGCCCCACCGACCTGAGACACCACCCAACTGAACACAGACAGCAACCACCCGAATTTTCGGGCTTGTGACAGTCTTCAGAGATATGCACGCAGGCGTTACCAGCAGGAGCTTTAACCTGGAGGGTGAAGCGGCATACAACAAACTGATCACCATAACCCAGTCCTTCTCCCTTTTTAACAAAACCATCATACCCTCGGTACCTGTTCGCCCTAACTGCAAGTTGCAGTCGCGCCATATTACCATAATTCGCATTGAATGCCTGCCTCTCGCTCTGTACAAACATTCCATGGCGGCGAGGAGCGTATTGAATGCTCTCCTTAGACACGAGGTAGCACATGGCGGTCATGTGGCTCCTCACTGACACTCGTCCCATCACCCGCATCCGGGGTGGCCTTAGAATTAGTTAACGTTGAGTCGTCTGAGATTCAAGAATTAATTCAAAAACACAAAAAAGCATTCTAAGTCTTACCCTTAAAGATGCCTCTTGAAAGAGAGATTGAGCACATCGTCAAAGTTAAAATAGGATCGAACCTTGTCAACATTAAACTGTATTGGTATCCACATTATACAAAAATAGAAATCGAGAGGATAATGCAAAAACTATTGAGATGTGTTATCATTAAGAAAAGTAGAAGCCCTTATGTAGCCTCTGAAGTCCTAGTTTGAAAGAAGGACGGGTCTTTGAGGCTATGCATGTTGATTCCATGAATATGCATAAACATAGAATAAATCTACACAAACTAATCTCCTATGAAAACATTAGAAAAACAATAAATGAACAATGCAAGACAAAAGAAGGGAGAGATAGGGATTGCGTGGTAAAACCTCAGTGTGGGAAAACATTCACGGAAGCAACTTCTTTATTCTCCAGGTAAACTCCCAGCCATACAATGCTACACCTCCAAACAAACATTAGATTTCATTACATAATATTGCACTTTTGCACACTCATTAGAACCTCCTTCACCGCAATCATATATGAGAGAGTGAAAGGAGAGCTTTTCCCATAATACATGTTGTATATACTATAAACCCATTTTACAATATTGTGATTTATTGAAGAATAACTTGGTCAAAAGACCTCTAGGAAATCATTAATACATTCACATTATAACATGCCCCCCTAACAATGACTAGAGGGCCAGAATCACAAGAGGAAGATGCCATTAACTAACATTCCCCCTTGATGACAACTTCTTGTATCCCTAATAAGTTACAAGGTCTAAGAAACTTTGCCACTATGATGGATTTGGTGAAGATATCCATAACTTGTTTAGTAGGACAATACTCGAGACAAAAAACACCATCAAAGACTAGATCTCTAATGAGTATTAAGATCGATGTGTTTGGTCTTAGAGTGATACAATGTCATGAGATGGTTTCTTGAAAGATCTTAGGAGGGATATTTTCCGTTTTGATGTAGTGAAGATGTGAATTCTTTTAGGATGCAAATCTACAGCTTGAAATTGAAATTGAGGGTTTCAATTCTTTTTACAAACAAATTCGAAATATGGTGGCGCTGCTTTAGGAATTAGAAAGGAGGCACTTCTACTAGATATTATCTTTGATGTGTTGGCATTAGGTGATCGTAGAAGATTAGCAAAACTTGCTCGCTTAGCACAACCACAAGGCCTTTGTCTTATTTTTGGAAATGTTGTGGGAATTATCTAAAAATAACTTTTTTGAACTTTAAGATCTGCCAAAATCGAAACTTCTACTATCGAAAGAACTTGTGAGGGCTCCAAATTGGATGAATGTCGAGCTGAAGAAAGCATGCCTTGTGAGCTTCTTGGTTTAGTTGCTAGTCGCTCCATGAGAAATCACGTAATGAATGCAAAGGCTGCTAGGTTTTGTTGAGGCTGGCACAAAAGCATATCACTTGTCAAAGATTGTCAAATGCCAGGGAGCATGAAGTATGTGGAGTTTTGAGTAGAAGAATTAAATTTGAGAGTATATCATTGAAGGACGTTACAGGCCTTCTCTCTACTGATACTAAAGAGAAGTGATATTTTGGGTGAACAACAAGGCTCTTGGACAACGTCTAGTATAATAATGAAGCTGCTCTGTTGTATTGTTTAAGAAGCTGAAGTGCTGAAGCTACTCCATTGCATTGATGGTTTTGTTGCCCATGCCTCCATCTTGGGTTTGAAAGGTTGCATTATTTCCTTAATTATTATTTTGGAATACGCTCTCTTGGACACTAGTGGTAAGTAGAAAGATTTCTTAACATTGAATAACATTAGCATAAATAGTTTGAGTAGCACTACTCCAATACCGTTTAATGGAAGATTAACCATTCTCGAAAGCCTGCCCTTTTTCTCTTCTTATTCTCCTTCAACATTTTGAATATTGTACTCACAACTATCTATCATTTACTCATTGAATTTGCATTGTAAACAAGTGCATTTTCGGTTGAAGTTGACACCCTTTATTCGCTAGCTTGAGAAAATGGCTAGGCTTGATGTATTATGAGAGTTACTGAACTCTCTTATCCTCTCTATTGCTGATAGTGTAGTCAAAATCAGCAAAGCCATCCTCAGTGATGTTCAAATCGACTTACAAGATGCATAGGAGAAGATTGAGTTTCTCCAACTCGATTCTCAACTCCAACGAGATGAACTAGAACATAAGAGTCAACATTCTAGACTGGTTTTTGTTTGGAACAACTCTCTTTTTGAGTTTGATAAAGACTCTCATGAGCAGCCAACACATGATCAAATTGATGACGATAGTTTTGGAGCAGATCTAAATGAAGATGAAGTTCAACTTGCACTTTCCAAGCCCATCATTAGACCTTGGGAAGAACTTATCAACAATAACATAACCAGTCTCAGATATGAAAAGAATGTGTCCTTTCACATTTTAGACTACTAGAAACCAATCTAGTTTCAGAGTGTTGGGTTCCTTCAGGACAACTCATCTTCACCTTTGTGAGCATTGTGGAAAACATAATCATTTTTTAGATAGATGTTCTAGACATAAGACTCCTGCAAGAGCAAATATTCACCTTGGATGGATCGCTTCTTCGCAATGGTTTTCAACAACCAAGAAGATATATTAGTCATACCTCAGAGTTCATTCTTGAGTATTGACACATTTTGTAGTAGAGATATTTTCATCTTCTCACCTTGTATTAGACAGGGGGGAATTGATGATTAACTACTAGCTTTGAAGATTTATAAAGCGAGCCTGAGCCACAACCAAAGCCAACTTCCAAAGCCTAGAGTCAGAGTCTGCTAGTGCCAAAGTCAAAGATGTAGCCAAAGACACATTCATATTCCATGAGCATGAGTTGGTTGGTGGCCAACCTTAAACCGCCACTCGCAGAAGACTTCAGTTTCTGCTACTCACTTCATTAGTTTGTGGTCATCTTTAAAGCATCATCAAGGAGCGCTTTCACTTTGCAAAAGACTTCGACTTCTAGCGAAATTTGAAATTGTTCCAAGAACTGCTTTGAGCCTAGCTCTAGAGTTGGTGGTCATTAGGGGAAATTATAAAGATGGAAACTTATCTTAAACTTTAGAAACCTTGGAGAATATTATTAGTCCCTAATAAGCAAATTGTAAAATGTTTGACGATATTTTTGTAAAAATATTGAAATTGATAATGATTTTACATAGCATATATGAAATTTTAGCGATTTTTAAGGTCAAGTAATTTTATACTATTAAATTTGGGCAAATATTGTTTAGAAAAAATGGAAATTGGCGAATCTTATTTTTTAAAATCTTGGAAAATTATCCCAGCTGCAATTATTAGCCCCTAAAATTTTCCATGGTGGTCATCCTTGTGAAAATTTCTAACACGAAATTTTACTGCAAACACTGATTTATTTCTCCTACTTATTTTCCACAATAAGTTATTGACAAAACCCTTCACTAAACATTAAAATAAATTCTACTACAGTTATCACATAATAGCATGGAGAAAATAACAGTGATATACAAGCACAAGAATCAATCACATCAGCACAGTTATTTTTGGAAAATTGTCCCTGGAAAAACCCAATGTGGGAAAACCATTGCAGCAGATGAGGGTTTATTTATTAATCTTCAACAACAATCTCTTTACAAAAAAAGATTCTACAGAATACTGAGACACTTTTGAGAGAAAACACCTGAGACAATTTTTCTCCTCCTCCCGGAGAAGTTCTGACAGCCTGGAGACCCTCTATCCTCCTTTGCGTCACTCCTGCATCAGCCTGTGTGAGAACTGTGTCTCCAGCTGCACTGTCTCACTGCTCTTCCCTCTGCGCTGTCTCTCAGATGCTCTGCGTCACGTCTTCCTTAGTCTTTGATTGATGTTGATACCCTCCTCTTCCTTCACCCTGCTACTCTCCCTCTGAAATCGAACTTCTTCTCCTTCATAATTGATTTCCCTTGGGTTACCGAGTATTTGCTCGGTGTATCTCCAAATGACTCTTAAGTCTTCTCTTATAATTTTCCTGTTGATGAATCAACGACCGATATTAAGTCCTTAATCAACAGCTAAGATTAAAACAAACTTGATCCTCATCTCTTAGAAGCTTCTCACCCATATCTTTATTAATACTCATTTATATTTTTATTTTCCTAAGTTTAGACTTAGGACCCCATTAAAAATATTAATTATTTTAATAACTCATCATTCAGGTGGAATTTCTCCAAACGATTTCTGGATCATGGAGATCTTATGACTGTTAGCCCCTCCATAAAATTGCGGAGCTAGATCACATCCAATGCTACCCAAAATCAACAATCCTTAAATCACTTCTGGTAGAAACCTTCGGGTTACGCTACCTCATTTGGTTTGGGTCTAACTTAAACCACCATTTCAGTGAGCACATCTAGCCATTGGCTGTCATACACTTTTGCTTTTTAGCTCTCTTCTTGGACTCACATACACCCCTTTGGATTAAGGAGGGGAATGTTGGACACCTAATCCGTTAGGGTTGGTGTGGAGGAATGCCAACAATGGTTGAAGTCCAATACACCTCTTGGTAGATGAAAAGCAAGGGTCATTAAGAATTGTATTTATGTGTATCATATGTTTAATTCAATGTATCTCATGTTGATCCCAAATCAATCTTCTATTTTCGTGAGGGTTTTGTTACCGTTCAAACTAGCAGGGCTCCTAGGAGGGGATCCTATAAAACAACTACTAGGTCAAGGGGCAACAATGGAGCGATAGCCCATAGTCACCCCAACTAAAGCTCCCTGCTTTTTACGGACTTTCATTGATGGGAGGAGTCCCGATATGAGAGGATTCACAAGAATAGATGGATCAATGAGAAGACATGGGGTGATTTCGAAAGCCTATTCACAAGAGAGACTCAATTGAATAGCCTACTTGCTTGGGAGCCACAGTGATAGGCTCTTTAGGGAGGGCTAAGAGGATACTTGACCCTAGGTTTACAGGATATGCCTTGAGAAGGGGCTTCCTAGACTTGAGGATCCTTATGGAGAAAAGGACTCTCTGTAATCCTTGTGGAATTTGAGTTGTAAAGTTGTGGGACCACAAAGAACCCAAGTGGACCTAGACTAGGTCAAGGGTATGGAGTTGATCAATCACGAATGGGCTTGACCTAATTAGGGTAGAGGAAAGAATCAAAGCACTAATTTTCTTTTGAAATTTGGATGCAATGATCCAAATGAGGACACTAACCTAAATCAACCTAGGGAGAAAAATGCTCCTTGAGCTAGGGCTTGTGATATCTCGGGATTCCATTGTCAGATTTGCTTCAAATTTGGAGGACCTCTTAAGCAAACTCCAGCGTAGTAGTGGACGAATTGTCAAGGTCTTTGGATGGCTATAAATCATTTTACTTGATGCTCTAGGAGACCTTCCAAGGTTAGGCCTAGAATTAGGTGAGGTGAAGAAAAGAAAGATGAATTTGACCCCCAACGGGTTGCGAGGATCAGTGCCTTATTTAGGGAAGTCTCGATCTGTTGTTAGATCTGCCCATGCCACCTTTTTTTCATGACTTTATCATCTGGATAAATAGCTCATGCTCGTAATCAAATAGATGGGCCACCTTATCTTTCTCAATTTACCATCTTGCATATCAAGATGTCTGTCCCAGTACCATGGAAAAAAGCCTTACGCTTAATGGAGTCAAGATACACCTAGATTGAGAAATTTCGAGAGCTAAGGAGCCCTAATTAACCATCGCTAGCCTATTCAAGGGCAACAACTAGGTAATTAGAGTCTTACACTTCACATTTGCCAAAGAGATGAAGTTTCGAGGCTTTAAACCTATTAGGTGCCTCTAGGAACATTCACCCACTCTCTTCAAGTACAACACATGCATTAAATTACCCACTCTCTTCAAGTACAACACATGCATTAAATTACTTATTCAAGGTTTCTAGAAGAATTTCACATTTACTTTAACCCATACAAGAATAATGCTAACCATAACATGTAGTAAACCAGTGAAAACAAGAATATCATCAAAATTCGACTTACATGAGAGAGAGAGAGTATATCCATTCATCAACTTCGCATTAGAAAGAAGCTCCAAAGACTATCAAGAAAGCTCCAAAAAGTTTACCCAACAAAAAGTGCAAAAATCTCTCAAGAGATACTAATCCAATCCAAGTGATGATGATGAAAATGATTTAGCTCACTTTGATTTATACAATCACTAATGAGTTCTAATTTGGCCTAATTGAGCCCCAAATAATAAAATAATGTGCATTAATAACATCCCTTGGTGACAAGCCCACCAAGATAGCTCGATAACATAATGATAAGCCTCTCAAGAGGGTAGAATGATCAATAAATTGAGTCGTTGGGCATTTGAGGCGTAATGAAGTCCAGAGTGTGTCATGATGTGAGAATGGATCTCAAACATAGTGGACAAGGAGTTAGCCCCTTGTTTTTCAAGCAAATCCCTGTGGTGACCCCAAGTGGGTACAAGGAGCACAAGGAAATCCTCATTGATCTCCAAGTGGATCAAAAATGCCTAGAAGCCATCTACAAGGGCTAGGATGATGTCATAAGCCTTCATTTGGACCCCGAATCATCTGCCGAGTGTATGGTGCAAGTGTGGCGCTGGCTAGGCATGGTGAACCAGGTGCATCATCCTCATCCAAAAGGTGGAATACGAGCAATCAATGAGTGGTGCTGGGGATCCATGAAGTACTCTCTACTATGGTGGAGGCCCATTGCTCTCAACGCTCACCCTACAAGTGCCAATGTGTCCTTTTGGAGGGCTAGGACCCCGTATAGGGAGACCAAGCCCCAAATGGAGACCCACCTGCAATCCTGCATAAGATCCAACGTGTCCCCTTGCCTTCCAATACAACAAATCATTAGAATAATCAAGTAAAAGAGCTTACAAGTCATGGAATCAATGGGGCATTTCATGGTGACATGCCCTTCCATAGTGGGCTTTGGCATGTACAAGTGTCTCCAATCTCAATAGGGTGTTAATGAAGGACACTATTAGGTGGTTTCAACCTCTAACGGGGGTGACATGTCCATGCTACATCCCTCTAGTGGTAGGTGGCACATAATAGAGTAATGGAACAGAGTGGGGATCAGGAGAATCATCCAAACCACATGTCATGGTACAGGGGTAGCTATAATAAGGGAAGCCCATACTTGGGTATATGAGAGTAGGAGGGAGCAAATTGTGGGACATGAGTTACCTTGACCTCTGTTTTTCCACCCTTCTTCATATGCCTTTTTCCTTTGATTGATTTTTCTTTATAACTACTCGGGGCTGCAGGGGATGAGAACATGTTGTGTAATATATGGAAGTGGATACCCCCTTAAAGTGGGGCAATTCATCGCCCACAAAGGTTTGGGACAATCATGGATTCCTTAATGATGGAGAGGGCTCATCTAGGGCCCTTAGGAACCAAGGTGATTGCCATGGATAAGGGGTAGAGCTCATGTTTGGCCTTTTCCCATGTGCCAAATTTGTATGTCCCGACCATCTTTTGCATTTTGTGCTATATTTCCTGTTGAGAGTGGCCAAATTATGCTTTATTCTTTTCTTTTTGGTTGCATCAACCTTCGAGGCATCGTTCCAAGCTCGATCCAAGGTGTGGGCAAGGGTAACGGGAGGCTAACGCTTTGTGTACCCAGCAGACATATGTGGACTCGGATGGGAAAAGAGATGAATGGGGCTAAAATGAGTCAAAGGGGGCGATGTATATGATGTCGGGAAGCTGGACCACGCAACCAAAATCAAGATTTCCCATGTAGTGTCAACCCTAAAGCTAATGGCCAGTAAAGGAGATCAAACAGGACTAGGGTACAAGGTTAACCACAAAATTGGGCAGTGGAGACAACAATACAAACCTAGCCCACTCTTTCCGCCAAATCCCTCCACCAATCCATGCCCAAAAGTGCCCATGACAAGTAAGGAAAATTACTCAACTATACCAATGAAAAGCCATACTTTTGGGATCGGGAGGCCCACATACAATCATAACAGATGGGCGAGGGACCACTTGGCTGGCTCAGGTGGAAGAGATAATGGCTCATCGAGTTATTTGGTGGCTGCTGGCTACCAACTAAGGACCATCTAGGGCTAACTTTCTTCTCCTATATACACTACCCACAGGTGGTGGGTAACATCTAGCTCCAACTGGGACATGAGCTCTCTGAGAGGCGCATGAAGCTAATCGAATGGGATGTCATGAAAGCACCAAGAATCTCTTGGTACCGCAGACCTGTTACCTGCAAAAATCAAAGACCAGGTCCACGGGGCAACATGTTTTTTGGGGTTTCTTATTATCACCCATGATTAGTATTAGGCCATAAAAGTCAACAAGAAAGTAAAGTGCAAATTTAATCTAAATGCATTTAGTCTATCATCAAAATATCATATGATGTTAGTTCTAATGAGAAAATCAATATGCAATGCATCCTACCATAACATGCATGTTACAACACCCAAATACTAAGTGTAATCATAGACCCAATGCAACCAACACATCATCCAGTCAATGTGAAAGCAACTGCTTACTCATGCAATAGATCTAAAGGTAGTGGTAGGAATGACAATGTGGAAGGTCACAAGGGCGGGAGGCAGGAAAATGAAATGACCATGCATGGAGCACCATGGGGAAGGAGGGAGCCAAGGGATGTAATCTATTCCACGAGGTCCTTTCTTCCAACCATAAGATAGAGATATCAACAATTCAGCTTATGAACTTTCGATGGATAACAACCTTAGGCATATCATCTTCATTATGGTTCCCATCATTAATATCATACGTTATGACCACCATAGGGTCATGACTGGGAGAAAAGGGAGACCGATGACAAGTGGAGACACAACAAGCAGGTTGCTTATGATAATCATATACACAATCTTGAGTGTACAAGGGGGATGGGGGGATACATCTAATGGATAGTTCTACGTTAGCATCATACCTAGGAGAGGAAAAGGGATCATCAATAATTGTGAGAATGTGAGAATAGCCAAGGCGAGGGCTCATGGATAATGCAACTATGCTATTGGGGTCTCGGGGAAGACCACAGAAAACAATGCCTTCATCATTGGTTTCATAAATGGGGCCTGCCGTTTCCAATGAACCTTCTTCATGCGTGGGAAAATCATGATCTTCTCTTTCAACGGTGTGAGTAGGAATACCATCATGAGTAATGTCTTGGAGAAAAGGAGAATCAATTCCAACCTCATTTTCGGAGTCAATATCATAAATAGGGTCGTAGTCAAAATGATGGTTGCCCACATCCAACTTTCCCTCATTAATGCACAAGAAATCGAAAATGTCATCATCATAGGGAGTTACAGTATTCATGCCTTCAAATGCCCTTTCCTAAATGAAAGTCCCCACTTCATCGTGTTGAGCCTCATGGAATTTGATGGGGCTCTCATTCATGTCATGCACATCCTCAATCGTTAAATTTACATAAGCAAGCCCCCCTACAGTCTTATGATCTTTTTTATATGTGTTCCATTCCTCCATATACCCTTCCACATTCACATTTTCTTCAAGGTCACCTTGATCATCTAATTTTGATTGATTATAATATTTTTCATTGATAAGGCTAGTCAAAATGTCAATTGCACAGGTTCGGGTAGCAAATTCAAAGAGACAAATAGGATCCTTCTCATAGGCACACATTATTATGTAGAGTTGTTTTTGTGTTGTCCCATGAAACCTGAGCATGGATTCTTTATCTGTGTTTTCCAACAAATCTTCATAAAACTCAGCGTATTTGTCCACATTCTTTTGTAGTTCTTGAAGATCTTGATCATTGAGTTTGGAAAATGGAGAGCCAAGGGTAATTTCTCTTTGACCATAATCCATTTTTCATGATTTTGCATATTAGGATTAAAATGGAGTCGCCAGGGTGAATTAAAACACCTTGATAGATGCTTGCTTCACCCTACAAGCATTAAGTTTGAAGTTCAATGAAGAACTAGGGCTTCGTTCTTCCAATGGAGTCGCTAAGAATGATTGTCAATGATGTCGTAAGGGAAATAAGGCACACGTCACGCGTCCTCGACAAAGACACCAAAATGTTGCCGCTCAAACTAGCAGGGATCCTATAAAGCAACTACTAGGTCAAGGGGCAACAATGGAGCGATAACCCATTGTCACCTCAGCTAAAGCTCCCTGCTCTTTACAAACTTTCAGCGATGGGAGGAGTCCCAATATGAGAGGATTCACAAAAACAGATGGATCAATGATAAGACACGAGGTGATTCCGAAAGCTTATTCACAAGAGAGACTCAAATGAATAGCTTACTTGCTTGAGAGGCAACGTGATAGGCTCTCTAGTAAGGGCTAAGAGGATACTTGAGCCTAGGTTTAGAGGATACACCTTGACAAGGGCCTTCCTAGACTTAAGGATCCTTATGGAGAAAAGGATTCTATTTAATCCTTGTGGAATTTGAGTTGTAGAGTTGCCGGACCACAAAGAACCCAAATGGACCTAGACTAGGTCAAGGGTATGGAGTTGATCAATCACAGAGTGGCTTGACCTAATTAGGGAAGAGGAAAGGATCAACAGAGTAATTTTCTTTTGAAATTTGAATATAATGATCCAAATGAGGACACTAACCCAAATTAGCCTAGGGAGAGAAATGGTCCTCGAGCTATGGCTTGCGATATCTCGTGATTCCATTGTTAGATTTGCTTCAAATTTGGAGGACCTCTTGAGGAAACTCCAATGTAGTAGTGGACCAAATTTCAAGGTGTTTGGATGGCTACAAAAGATTTTACTTGATGCCCTAGGTGACCTTCCAGGGTCAGCCCTAGAATTGGGAGAGGTGTAGAAAAGAAAGATGAATTTGACTGCCAAGAGGATGTGAGGAACAATGCCTTGCTTAGGGGGCTTAATCTATTCAAGATAAACCTAGATTGAGAAATTTCAAGAGCTAAGGAGCCCTAATTAACCATCGCTAGCCTATTTAAGGGCAACAACTAGGTAATTAGAGATTTACACTTCAAATTTGCCAGAAAGAAGAAGTTTCGAGGCTTAAAACCTATTAGGTGCTTCCAAGAACATTCAGCCACTCTCTTCAAGTACAGCACATGCATTAAATTACCTATTCAAGGTTTCTAAAAGAATTTTGCATTTACTTTAACCATACAAGAATAATGATAACCATAACCTGCAGTAAACTAGTAAAATAACAAGAATAGCATCAAAATTCGACTTACATGAGAGGGAGAGTATATCCATTCATTAACTTTGTATTAGAAAGAAGCTCCAAAGACAATAGCAAAAATCCAAACATCATAATGCATCAAGAATGCTCCAAAAAGTTTACCAGCAAAAAGTGCGAAAATCTCTCAAGAGATACTAATCCAATCCAAATGATGATGTTGAAAATGATTCACCTCACTTCTATTTATACAGTCACTAATGAGTTCTAATTTGGCCTAATTGAGCCCCAAATAATAAAATAATGTGCACTAATAACATCCCTTGGTGACAAGCCCATCGAGATAGCTCAATAACATAATAATAAGCCTCTCAAGAGGGTAGAATGATCAATAAAGTGAATTATTGGGCATTTGAGGAGGCGTAATGAAGTCCAAAGTGTGCCATGATGTGAGAATGGACCTCAAACATAGTGGACAAGGGGTTGGCGCCTTATTTTCCAAGCAAATCGCTATGGTGCTCCCAAGTGGGTGCAAGGAGCACAAGGAAATCTTCATTGGTTTCCAAGTGGATCGAAAATGCTTATAAGTCATTTGTAAGGGCTAGGATGATGTCATAAGCCTTCATTTGGACCCCAGATCATCTGCCAAGTGTATTGTGCAAGTGTGGCGCTGGCTGGGCATGGTGAACTAGGGGCATCATCCTCATCCAAAAGGTGGAACACGAGCAATCAATGAGTGGTGTTGGGGATCCATGAAGTACTCTCTACAATGGTGGAGGCCCATTGCTCTCAACGCTCACCCTACAAGTGCCAATGTGTCCTTTTGGAGGGCTAGGACCCCGTATAGGGAGACCAAGCCCCAAATGGAGACCCACCTGCAATCCTGCATAAGATCCAATGTGTCCCCTTGCCTTCCAATACAACAAATCATTAGAATAATCAAGTAAAAGAGTTTAGAAGTCATGGAATCAATGGGGAATTTCATGGTGACATGCCCTTCCATAGTGGGCTTTGGCATGTACAAGTGTCTCCAATCTCAATAGGGGGTTAATCAAAGACCTTATTAGGTGGTTTCAACCTCTAAAGGGGGTGACATGTCCTTGATACATCACCCAAGTGGTAGGTGGCACATAATAAAGTATTGGAACAGAGTGGGGAATAAGGGAGTCATCCAAACCATATGTCATGGTACATGGGTAGCTATAATAAGGGAATCCCACACTTGGGTATATAAGTGTAGGAGGGAGAAAATCGTTGTAGATGAGTTACCCAAGCCTTTGTTTTCCACCCTTCTTCATATGTCTTTTTCCCTTGGTTGATTTTTCTTCATAATTGCTTGGGGCTCCAGGGGATGAGAGCATGTTGTGTAATACATGGCACTGGATACCCCTTTAAGGTGGGGCAATTCATCACCCACCAAGGGTTGGGACAATCATGGGTTCCTTAGTGATGGAGGGGGCTCACCTAGGGCCCATAGGAACCAGGGTGATGGCCATGGATAAGGGGTAGAGCTCATGTTTGGATTTTGCCCACGTGCTAAATTTGTATGTCCCGACCATCTTTTGCATTTTGTGGTACATTTCCTGTTGAGAGGGGCCAAATTATGCTTTTTCTTTTGTTTTTAGCTACATCAACCTCTGGGGCATTGTTCCAGGCTTGATTCAAGGTGTGGGCAAGGGTAGGGGGAACCTAACCCTATATGGACCTAGCGGACATGTGTGGACCCAGATGGGAAAAGAGATGAATGGGGCTAAAATGAGTGGAAGAGGGTGATGTATAGGATGTTAGGAAGCGGGACCACACAACCAAAATTGAGATTTCCCATGCAGTGACAACCCTAAAGCTAATGGCCAGTAAAGGAGATCCCATGGGATTAGGGTACAAGGTTAACCTCGAAGTTGGGTAGTGGAGATAAGAGTACAAATCTAGCCCACTCTTTCTGCTGAATCCCCCCACCATCCATGCTTGAAAGCGCCTATGACAAGTAAGGAAAATTACTCAACTATACCAATGAAAAGCCATACCTTTGGGGTCGGGAGGCCCACCATTAAACATACAATCATAACAGAGGGGTGAGAGCCCACTTGGCTGTCTGAGGTGGCGGAGATAATGGCACATCGAGCTATTTGGTGGCTGCAAAGGTGTTAAGTTTAGGTATGTTCTATGTTTAGAGCAATTTATTTCAATTTTCACAGTTAGCTCAATATCTTTTCCAGATTAGCAATCACATCAACATTAAAGTAAACTGTAGATAGAACATAAACATAAATCTCAGAAGACAAGCCAAGACAAGAGGACACAAGATGTGGTGCTAGCCAGGGACAAATCCCAATGTGGGGAAACCCTTGATCGATTCTTCTTATATGTGCTTCAATAGTTCAGCAGAGAGAGAGATAGTACATTTACAACAGAAGTCAACACTTTGACTTATCTAGATAAGAACATAGATCATCTTATTAGAATAATACTATTTAGTGTTTAATGCTCATTCTTATTAGCTGTTGCTATTTTTATCCTTTTAGCAGTTTCTTAGATGAAACTGATTGTTTCTATTTCCTAATAGAAACTTGATGTTTCTATTACTATAAATGTCTCTGTATTATTATTGAGCTTCATTTTGCTCATCATTTCAATTCATTCATTGGAAATCCATATGCGTGTTTCGTACTGTTTTATGGTATCAGAGCCAGGTATTTTTTTTCGAAATAATTTTTCATAGTTTGAAAAATTTAGTGCTTCATTTCGAAATTACTCTTCTGTAGAGAATTTTTTCTCTTCTTCAGTTTCTATTAGGGTCACTGTGTGTGGTTTTGGATCTGGGCCATTCCGTGGAAACTGGTACTGCAATCGATTGATTGTGGTTGCATTAAAACAATTCAGCGTGCGAACGTTGGTTTTTTCTACGGGATTTCTTGCTACATGCCTACATTGGACTCCATTTGATCACAGTTTTTCTGCTCCACGATTCAATTTTTTTTCTTAGAATCTGGGTTTCATTCTACACACAGGTTATTTGTTACAAGTCCGGATCGAATCCGCCGCTATCACATTGCCAGTATCACACCGTGGCAGCATTGGAGAGGCAGCGAATCTTTTTTTTTGGATAATCAACGTAGATCTGAATCCACGCGAAATGCTTTAAACAATGGCGTCTTGGCCGACAAACTAAAATCCACTGTTGGACATACTTTCTTCAGAACAGAAGTCAACAAATTAACCACCGAGGAATCGTAGTCGGGCCACGAAACCAACAGTCATCCCTTCAACTTCATATTAGAGCTCAGCGTGTTTTTCTTCGTTGGTTTTGGCATCAGCGGCGAGGAAAGCGACTGAAATTCACGGACAAAAGAAATTACGCGCGAGTGCGCCGTCTGTCTCGGTGAATTCGCAGGCGACGAGCAGCTCCGTTTGCAGCCACGCCTTCCATCTAGACTCAGTTTGCAGTTGACAGACACGCCTGATCTCCACACAATTTTTTTTGAGTGCACGCGAGGTTTTCTTTTTTTTTTTTTTTAGCGTGGACATTGCATTCAAGCCTGTGGACGTCAATACACTGCCTATCTTGTTACCAGGACAAAGAATACGATAAACAGTGTCATTATCACCAGACACTGTTGTCAGACGAGAGCTTACCTCTGAAATGCTGGTTGGGAATCGAACCCACGACGACCACTCTCTCCAGCCGAACTTCTCGCAATAGTGTCTTCGTCCACGTACTCGAATGTTCCTCGGAGACCGAGTATTGAACCGACGCCAATATGGCCGTGGGGTTCTCTGTTTCTTCCATGGCGTAAAGGAGACAACAAGACGTGTCTTGAAGAGACGACTGCAGGGAGTTTTGCAATAGATCTTTCCAAGCGTTTTCCAGTGCTTCTAGTGTGCTTCAAGACCCACCATCAGAATATGCATTACGCTAATCAAAGGTTTCTCTTTCCGCATGGCGAATCTGAGTCGGGGGAGTATCACGTAAGTACGTAACAGTTTTTTTTACAGTCAACGAGTGTAAAATCTGCGTGGAAGAATCAGTTTTTTTTGGTCTGCGTGGAAAAATTGTTTTTGGCATTCCTTCATATTTACACCATCACGAATGTAAAATCTGCGTGGAAGAATCAATTTTTCTTGGCATTTCTTCATATTTACACCATCATCTATGAGTTTTTGTTCGGATCAGCCGACATTTGCATTAAAATTCGTGACAGATTCCTTTGCTGTTTTCTGTACCTTGAGAAACGTATAGATGGCTTTGCTAACCAATCTGATGTTGGAAGGCAATCAACACTTTAATGGCAGCAATTATAACATCTGGAAACAAAGAATGTTGACCATTTTTGAATACAGACGTCTTGATCAGCTCGTTTTGGGCAAAGAGCTTTGTTCCGGTATTGCTGGTACCGATCAAGATAAGTTTGATGATCGAAATCGAGAGGTCGTTATGCTCCTCAAGCTCTCTGTGACTGATGATCAGTTACCGCAGATTCCTTCTGGTAAGACAGCTGCCGAGATTTGGCAACAGTTGAAAGAACTGCACGAGACATCTGACAAGAGCAGAGCTTTCTTTCTCAAAAATCAGTTGTTTTCCATCGTGATGGACGAACATATGTCTTTACAGGAACATCTCAACAAGATTAAAGACATTCGAGATCAGCTCGAAGCCATTGGTCGCACCATGGAGGAAGAAGATATGGTAGTCATCATTCTGAAAAGTCTACCAAAATCTTATGAGCACTTCATAGAAACACTCAACATTACCTCCACTAATGTTGATCTGAAGTTTCCGGAGTTATGCACCAAACTCATGCAGCAGGATCGTTGGAAACAACAGTTTGGTAGTGGTGCTGCATCAGCCTCCTCAGAAAATGCTTTTGCTGCCAAATATCAGTCCTCTCAGTCCTTTCAGCAGAAAGGTTCTTCTCAGCCTTTTGATCCTGCTAGGAAGAAAAGTGTGCAGTGTAATTAATGTCACAAGTTCGGCCACATGAAGAAAGATTGCCGACAGAGGATTGCTTCTGAACAGAAGAAACAGGGAGGGCTCCATGAGACAACAAATGTTGCAGAACATTCCGAGCAGACAGATTCTGCCTTTTACGCCTTTATGGCTAAAAGGTCTTCAGATCATGTTCCGTCTTCTGCTTGGTACATTGACTCTGGTGCATCACGCCATTTCTCTCACAGGCGTGACTGGTTTATTGACTTCTCACTTTTAGTGATTCCGTGGTATTTGGCGGAGGTGAAAAGTACACAGTGGTTGGCAGAGGTACAGTTCAGATCCAATCTGGTGGGCGCACACTCATCTTCCTGAATGTGTACTATGTTCTTGGTATGGAAATTAATCTGCTGTCTGTCAGCCAGATTATGAGGAGCTCTCCTCAGCTTGATGTAGTGTTCAGTGCGCACAAGTGCTCTATTATCAACAGGAGACTAGTCTTACGGTTGTTGTTGGCCTAGAAGATCATGGTCTATACAGGGTTCTTAACACTGGTGATTCTCCAGAAGTGGCTCTAGCAGCTCGTGTTTCTCCCATCAGCACTCTGTGGCATCAGCGATATGGGCATCTAAACATGCAGTATCTCTCTCAGCTTTCTCGGGAGGGACTTGTGTCAGGGTTACGGATATTCAGACTCAGCAGTTGGGCGTATGCGGCGCCTGTCAAGCTGGCAAGCGACATCGGTCTTCATTCAAGGATGGAGAATCTTGGTGCGCATCTAAGGTACTCCAATTAATTCATGCTGATATTTGTGGTCCTATGAATACATCTTCTATCACTGCTTGCAAATATTTTTTGTTTATTGTAGATGATTTCAGTAGAAAGATGTGGGTGTATTTTCTAAAATATAAATCTGATGCATTTAGTATCTTTTAGA
>APFE031472136.1:36899-50062 GCA_000404065.3 Pinus taeda
CTAAATGGTGACTTACAGGAAGAAGTCTACATGACGCAGCCTCCAGGATTCAAGATTGCCGGTCAAGAACAGAAAGTGTGTAGATTAGCTAAAGCACTCTATGGATTGAAACAAGCTCCTCAGGCTTGGTACAGGAAAATTGATCAGTACCTGACAGATCATGGCTTTCAGCGGAGCCCATCTGATGCAAACCTGTATATCAAGCATACTGGTGATGATATCTTGTTTGTGGTTATCTATGTGGATGACCTTATCATTACTGGCAGCTCTGCACATTTGATCCATGGGATCAAACAAGACTTATGCAGAACCTTTGATATGACAGACTTGGGACTTCTTCATTACTGTCTGGGGGTTGAAGTCTGGCAGGTTGAGAACAACATCTTTCTCTCTCAGTCCAAGTATGCCAAAAATCTTGTGGATAGGTTCAGAATGCAGGATTGCAAACCGGCCACGACTCCTATGGAACTAGGGCTCAAACTTTCAGCTCAGTCATCCTCTCCCTTTGTGGATGAAACTTTATTCAGGCAATTAATGGGCAGCCTCATCTACCTTACTGCCACCAGACCTGACATCAGTTTTGCATTGAGCTACATTTCCCGCTTCATGTCAGCTCCTAAAGCTGATCATTGGATAGCAGCAAAGTGTGTGCTACGATATGTGCGTGGCAATTCTGATTATGGACTCCTATACACTCGAAGTTCTGATCCTATACTCAGTGGTTACACAGATTCTGACTGGGTCGGTTTGGTTGATGATCGTAAATCTACAGCTGGGTATGTGTTTAGTCTAGGATCCGGTGCTGTCACCTGGACTAGTAAGAAGCAACAGGCAGTGGCTCTCTCCTCAACAGAAGCAGAGTATCGGGGAGCAGTTAAGGCATCCTGTGAGGCAGTTTGGCTTCGACGTATGCTTGCGGATATGCATGTTCCCCAGACAGGTCCTACTTCCTTGTTTTGTGATAATTAGGGAGTGCTCAAACTTGCCAAGAATCCAATCTTTCATGAACGAACAAAGCATGTGGAAACTCATTGCCACTACATTCGCCAGCTTGTTGAAGACGGATCCGTTCAGTTGCGATATGTTCCCACAACAGAGCAGCCCGCAGACATCTTCACCAAGCCTCTTGGTCCTGATAAGTTTGTAAAATTCAGAGGGTCTATTGGTGTTGTAAATAGATTGAGCATTAAGGGAGGGTATTAGAATAATACTATTTAGTGTTTAATGCTCATTCTTATTAGCTATTGCTATTTTTATCCTTTTAGCAGTTTCTTACATGAAACTGATTGTTTCTATTTCCTAATAGAAACTTGATGTTTCTATTACTGTAAATATCTCTGTATTATTATTGAGCTTCATTTTGCTCATCAATTCAATTCATTCATTGGAAATCCATATGCGTGTTTCGCATTGTTTTACATCTCTAAGAAGATGATACATGAGATTAGTTGAAGACACGCTGCTTCAACTGATTCTCCAAGGTGACTCCTTCACCTATCATTGTGCTACATCTCGTTATCATGCTACACCTCACCATGCTGCACCCATCATCACACTGCTGGACCTCATGACTGCTGCACCTTATGCTGCACAGCTGTCCCATGTGCCATTGTTGAACCATGTTGTCATACAACATGTCTCATGTGCTTGCAGCACCATGCTTGCCACAGCTATCCATGTTGTCCACACTTGCCATGCTGCACCATGCTGGTCATGCTTGCCATGCTGCCATGCTGTCCATGCTTGCCATGCTGCACCATGCTTGCCATGCTGCCATGCTGTCCATGCTAGCTATGCTGCACCATGCTTGCTGCTGTCATGTCACAGCTGCTGTCCCACTTTGTTGCCATGTCATAGCTGCCGTCCCACTTTGCAGCTGCTGCATAATGTCACTGCTGTCCTATATCATAGGGCTGTCCCATCATAATTGCTGTCCAAACATAGTTACTGTCCATAATGACATTGCTGTCCCATCATTGTGCTCTCCCAACATTCTGTGCAGCACCATGTAGCTCAGCTGTCCCATATATATTAGCACTGTTGTACTAGTTGCCTTGCTGTCCCATGCATCTATCCATCAGTCAACAAACAGCTCTCAATTCTGCTGCATGCTACTGCTGATTTCTGCCTAGGGTTCTGTGCATGTACTAGTCTGGTTAGAGCACACCAACTAGCCTAACATACAGGGAAAATACCCCTGTTTGCCTTGCTGTCTTTAGAGGTGACTGCGGCCTGGTTAGGAGGTCCATTCTAGGTCTCTCGACCATCCAAACTTCATCTCCCAATTGCTGTTAGCAGTCCCTCACTGCGGCCCTATAAATGTGTCGCTAAAACTGCCCACAAATCAGTCCTATGACTGCGGCTGCCCTTCCAACAGTCCTTTATTGCTGCGGCATGATAACAAGGGAACTCGGCCCCTTCAACACTTCGGACCCCTCCAAACAGTGGCTAAGTCTCCTGCTCAATACGCTGTCCACACAGCCCTTCCACGCTGTCTAGGGCAGCCTCCTAATGTTGCAGCTAGGGCAGGGTAATGTCTTCCTTGACTGCGTTTTGGTAGGGACCAGCATATAGGGTTGTAGGCTTCCTTCTAGATAGCGTTAGGGCTTCTCTTTCATGACTGCATCTTCTAGATTAGGGCAGCGTATTCCTTCTTCTTGACTGCGGCTAGGGCAACCTCTTTTCTTCCAGCATCTAGGGCTTCCACTCCTAGATTTCTCTTCCACTAAAATCCAAGACAAGTGGAGAGAAATCAAGATAGAAGTGTGTGTGAGAAATGACTCTCAAGTCATCTCCTTTTATACTAAAACGTTGAGCATGTGTGGGGTATATTTAGTTGCTGGCCAACCTTGACGAATTGGCTTATAACACAAATAAATTCATAACTCCATGAATACTTATTGGAATCAGATGATGTTTAGATCAATCCTACACCTCTTGATGAGAGGGATCCAAGAAAAATATCAGCTGCCATAAGTAAGATGACCCACATCGAGTTTGGCCCTAGTTGCCAATTTTAACAAAGGGGCTGCTGGCTGCCGGTTGAGGACCATTCAGAAGAAATTTTTTCTCCTATATACATTACCCAGAGGTGGTGGGTAACGGGTTTAACAGTATAAAATATGTATGATTGATAGATTGAATAGAGATGATGATACATTAACCTTCGTGAGGTGAAAGGGTACATGCCCCTTGACTTTTCGCTTAAGTAATTCATTTATTATCATTTATATTTATAATTACGTTTATAACAAGCAGTCACCTGCTGGACAATAGTAATATTATCTTATATCTGTTCTATCATTTGAACTGACACTACCATCTCCTACTTCTCAAGCATTTTTAGCAGCTACAACTTCTTGGTCATCTTGCACAACCCCTGCTGTTTACCTATCCATATGCACATGTTCTTCTGAGTGCATGTTGATAGGCAAGCACCAGTTGTTTTTTCAGAGTCGTTCATATATCCATCCCCGGAAGAGCGTATGCATGTTGATAACTTGATAGCAACTCAGCTGTTTTTTCTGTCTCAAACCAACAACCATTATCCACTCTTGAACCTGAAACAACCTGGTTCAGATCTAATTCTCCATCTACTACCAGATTCCTCTTGATAATGATGTGGTTTGTGCTAGGGTCTAGATGCCTGTAGGCTTTAGCTAGATCAGCAATGAACACACCCAACAAACATTGTTTTTCCACTGGCATCTAGTTAACCCCTTTTGTCGCTCCAGAATTAATCCTTAAGAATAGAATCAAAGATTTTGAAGTGCCTCACATTTGGCTTCCTTTAGGACCAGATCTCCTCAAATGTGATTGCCTTCATTTCTCTTGTAGGACTCCTATTCTACATACTTGCCATGCTACATACTTGCCATTCCCATAAATGATATTAAATTTTTTCTTCCTTATACAACACCACTATATTTTAGTTTATAATGTTATTTTTCATTTTTATAAAACACCACTCTCTTTCAGTTTAAAGTGGTTTTTTGTTGAATTCCCTCCTACAAAAGTCAGAAGAAAAATTGTTCACCATATTTTTCCCTTGGCTATCTCTTTGGAGGACTGTTGTACTTCTGACAGATTCATTTTCTACTGCGCTCTTATGCATCTTGAAATTCTTCGAATGCATTTGACTACTCAAGAAAGTAAATCCACATCTTTTGGGAAAAGTCATTGACAAAGGACGAAAATTCCTGGCTCTTGCTAATGATGGCGTCTTCATTAGATCACTTATATCTGCATGCACAAGCTTCAACTTTGCTTTTGCTTTCCAAACATTCCCTTTTCTGAAAAGTCTCCTTGTGTTGTTTCCTTATGTTGCCAAAGTAAACTGATAATGGAATCAACACTTAACACCCATACTAGTGATATTATCTCAATCACATCCTGAAATCTATACATGTCATGCTCCTTCACTCCTTAAGCAACACTCTTTTTACTTCTTTTGTCCATCACATTGCTTACTTTCGATATAACAACATCATGTGAAGTTTTCTCCGTGACGTGCATTTTGGCTTGCAGAAAGCAAATTTTTATCAAACTAGGAAAAAAAATAACATTTTGAAAAGTAAAGTTCTTACTACATGCCAATTTATCTGATTACCAGACCAATGAACTATTTGGGAGTTATTATAACCTAAGATGACTGTTTCTGTCCTATTATCCTAGACCTTCCTTCCAAAAAAGAGACAAACCATTCCTTCTTATATGCCATATGCTTCATGGTGCTTGTATCAAAACACCTGCCATCAGTGCCCTGCCTTGGTCCTACGAAGCAACAAATGCAAACTCCTCTGAACCATTGCTATTATCTTCTTCATGCTTGGCAACACCTTTAACCACTTCCACAAGTCACAAGATTTCATGGCAATTTGCACCTGCTGAACAAAATTATCAGCAACTGCAAGTTGAAATAGAATGGAAGCCTCACAGTTGACATGATAAATTTTCTGTTGATTTGTGTTTTTCTAATGTCTTGTGAGCTTCCCTATCACATTCTCAATCCTTCCTCTGTCCTAGAAGGTTGCATTCATTTTATAAGTTTTTGGCATTTAACTTCTATGGGTCAGATACTATAACGTTCTGTAAAGACACCATTTAGGGAAAAAAATTCTGATCCCTGAAACTTGATTTTCTATAAATTACCTCCTTCATTGTTACATTCTATTCTCATACTTGGTAACATTTTACCCCCTCCTAGTAATGCTTCGTCCAGCAATTCGACAAAATACTTCCCAGCACAATACCTGATACAATAGCTTTTCATTACTAATTCTTGAAAAAAATTCAATTTAGTCAATCACATGGTTGTCATCATTTTGAGCTTCTCTGTGTTCACATCACATCATTGAGTCTACCATGTTAATGTAGGTTGAGGCTAGTAGTTGCATATAAGGTATGCACCTTTTCCCTGCCATTTTGCTCAAGGCATGGTAAAGGGGAATAGATCTCCAGTCTTCCTTTTTTGATACATTCTTTCATAGGGTTGGAGGTTGATAATTTCTATTACTAGACATTGTGGTTAATGGTATCTATTATATTATATTGTCTAGTGCATTTGTGATTATTTTTTGTGTTATATAAGATTGTTTGTAGCTTTTAATTTTTCCTTCTGTTGCCTGATGTGCAGGAGCCTTGGTTGATAGCACTCATAATTTTTCAGATTATTCTACTGATTTTGGCCATTACAACTAGGAAAAACAGCAACTTTCAGATGGGCTTGTTCTTGGCTGCTCGTAAGTTAGATAAATACCTCATTTTCATTGATCAGTTTTTGGCTGTTTGGATATGAACATTTTGTCTTTCTAATTTATTTGTATATTTTACAGCTAGTTAACTGTGTGTTTTTGATGTTGTAATTTGGTCTAACTTTCAATAAAATGTCATTGTTCTGAAGAAATTCAGTTCTCGATTACATGAATGTTGGTACTTTTTACATTGGTTTTAACCCATGTCGTACTCAACTTTTAAGTCAACTATGTGTTTAAATCTGAAGATTAAGCCAGTTATTTGTAATCGACATCAGTCACTTATTAGTTTGTACACAATTTTTTGTTAATTTTAATTTTTTTGCCATCTATTGTTGATGAAAAACTAATGGTAGCTGGACGATTGTGTGCACATGGGATTGGTGTTATTTTCGAGTAGTTAAGAATGCCTATTTGAAGCTATTGGTCTTATTTTCATGTAATTTTCCATTTATTATGGTGTGAAATGATGAATCAACATATGGAGCTTGGCTCTCTTTGATAGCAGAAGAAAATAATTTTAATGGCATCCTTGATATTGGTTACAGAAACCATGCCATTATTATTATTATTATTACTATTGACTGGTTTTCAATTATCTTTATGTGCAAGTTTGGCCTTCCAGTAGAGTTTACGATCATTGTAGACAGCTTAAGAAATTCAAGTCGGAGACTTCTGGCCAAGCCATCACAAGCTGGTTTATCTATTTCGCCAAAGTTGTCGAGGACTTGCACTTGGTCCCAACCATTGTCGCAAGTACATGCAGACATGAAGCATGAGCACAAGTATGAATGCTATTGGAGAGACTTGAACCCTGGCAGGGGTTATTTCAACAACTAACTTTCACCAGTCTGACAGCTACTAGTGATATCATAAGATTTGTTATAAGAGGTTCATTGTAGACATTAAGAAAAGTGGATAAGTTTGACACAAATGAATCCCATCACGTCTTGTGTGTAAGTTAAACAAAACCACCTGAATGTCATATGAGATTTTTTTTTTTTTTTTTTTTGCTTTATCTTGGTTATCTATCCATATTTGAGCATATAGTTCGTCTCTAATACTGGTGTTAGGTCATAAGTAGCAAAGAACAAGCCCCAAGGGTTAGCTTTGTTGCCCCCCATATTCCATGGGGCATACACTAGTGAATATTTTCACTACACTTATGATTTTCATCACAAAGAGCATTGGATGGAAACAATTTTTACTTGTTTCCTTGGATTGTGACATGGATGATGATTGTGCCAAAGCTTTTGATGATGTATTGCTTTATATACTTGCTTATCATATTATATTTGTTCATGTGATGTTCTAGTTTCCATTCCTGACTAGATGATTGGACATGAGGATGTATGGATCTCTTGGTAGAATGCCCTAACACTTTTGGGCTTAAGTAGACATGGTATTGGCATCTACATTTGGTTGATTTCATCTTGACATAGAGCGCTTGGCATACACTCATGTTTTTACATGTGGTTTATTGCTTGGATGGATGGATATGGGTATGGTTAGGGCTTTCTCCAATTCCGTAGCTCTCATGGACAATACTCACATGTTGATGGACTACTTGTATCATGGAGCATGGAATTACCCTGAGTTTTTCGCTTCTTGAGGCTACATTTTGAGGCATTTGTTCATCATCACTCCATGATATTTTGATGAGGTTGTCCTTCTCCTTGATGAGTTGGTTGGGTTCTTGGTGACTTGGCATGTGGGTTCATGGCATATTTGACTTGCTCTTCCTTGGATCTACGACCTTACTCGTCTCCTCATGCTTTATGTGTCCATATGTGTTGTTTTAGGGAATTACTTTGCACACAAGTTGAGGCATATTGTTGGATTAAAGGGGGCATGTCTTCTTGAGGACTTCTACCTTGGATCCACTTGCCTGATTTGAAAATGACATCCACTATTGGAGGGTTCTACTTGATCATTGTGCTTGTTTCCATGTCATTGATGAGGATGTTCCTCATTGGAGAAGATCTAGGAGGTTCCAAACCCTAGATCTAGGGCAGCATTGCATACTTTGAGGGTGGTGTAGCTTCAAGTGCAATTATATTTTGATAGAGTGCTTAGATTTTTGTCAAATCATTGCCATTAGATGTAGACTGGTTGCATAATTTCCAAAATGTGGTCATAATAGGAATTCTGACAAAAATTGATGCTGTAATGGTGCTTTCAAAATTTGTTGTGGAAAAAATCTTGCGGTATTTTGACCATTCATTTGAGGAACACCCACTTTTTTTGTTTGAGTGTTTTGGTTATTTGGGGACATCATTATTGCTATTTGCCCATGGTGAAGAGCACCCTAGCCCTTGAGGCCATATTGCCCATGTTTTATGCATTTATTTGAGAACATCGACCTTTTGGAAACTTCTTGATGCAACATCCCTCTAAAAGGATCGCAAATGCCACTTTATGAAGTTTGGGTTGAAATTTGGGCAACTTCAAGATGAATTTCCCTAAGAGAAATCCAATTACCCTAAGGAGAAGCTCGACTACCCCAAGGAGAAACCATATTGCCCCAAAGAGAAATTAAATTAGATAAAACATAAATTATTATTTTAGTTGGCTTGGCACTCTTGTCATTATTATTTAATATAGCACAAAATTATTTGGGCAAGCAAGCATGAAAGCATTTGATAAATATATTCAAGAGCAAATTAAAAGGGGTTTTTCTTCAAGTTGGCCTCACTAAGAGAAGGGACTTGGTGGCACTCAAATTCAATTGTTGACATTTTCAAAGGATTTTCGTGGGGCAGACTAGCTGAATATTTGTCTCCGAGAAGAGGTATTATTGCCGTGTAACAATCTCTATTGGGTGAGCCAGTTTTGTCACCCTAGTTGTACTCAGAAGCTGCTTAATAATAAAAACCCTCAGAACTGTTGCATCGGTTTTCCCGCATCGGGTTTTTCCAGGGGCGATTGTCCAAAAATAACTGTTTCCCTTGTGTGTTTGTCAGAGTTATTTCAGTTGCTGATCTGTATATGAGTTAAGGCCGCATTTGTGTTTATTTCAAAATATATATATTTATAAATAACTTGTTAATGGAATAAACAAGTAGGAGAAATTAAACCAGATAATGCTGTAGGGATTTCTAACGTGTCAGATTTAGAAATTTCAACATGGTATCAGAGGATTACAGATCATAGGAGAACTGAAGGCACTAGCAGTAATCTAGAGGATTTGTAGCAGTAGCAGTTGTCCCGAGAGACAACATTGTTCCAGAGCAGAAGCAACAAAGAAGAAGCGACATAGAGGGTTAGCGTCATCATTTCGAGCCAGGAGGATGGTCAACACAGAGGTAGAGAGGGGCATATCAAACCTACGCAGTGCCTGGTCGCCTTTCTCAGCCAGGAAGGATCGACATTGTGGCCAGGAGGAGCAGATTCTGCTGTTGCTGGGATTGTAGGTTATAACCTCGTACAAAAATTACCTGCATACAAATTCTAAAACACAAAAAATAAACAACGTGAGAGAATAACACATAAAACACATATACATAGAGATTTTCCCCTGGATCCCAAAACTGGGATTGCCAGCCTGATTTTTCATTATATTCCTTTCAATGTTATAATACATATTTATACATGCCGAAGCATCCAATACCATGGACCGAAAACCATCGCGTCCAATACCATGGACCGAAAACCATCGCGTCCAAAAACATGTGCAAAAATCATGCACAAAACCATAGGTGGGTCCGCCCATCCTAACATAGGGTCCAAAACCAAAATTTTTCGGGGCGTTGCCCTCGACTCCATAAAGTGGGGTTACGGGTACACCTCAAACCCCTTGTCACCCCCCCGCTACACAATTGGCGCAACGAAGAGGGGCTCCGCCCCCCCTCTAACCCCTCGGTTAACTACGTGGGCCAGTCATGGAAAGAATATAACACAACCTAACATTCTCCCACTTGTTGTTTTCTTTCCACAGGGGGCCACAAGAGAGCTTAGTCATTTTTCCAGCCCTGAAATACACATTGTCTCTCTACACCAAGAGAACTTCTCAAAGCTCACATATTTTGTCAATGCATCTGCAGTATTCCTCAAAGTGTTCACCTTTACCAGCAACACCTTTTTGTCTTCTATCATATCCCTCACAAAGTGATACTGAACATCAATGTGCTTTGTCTTTGAATGATATGCGGGGTTCTTTGCCAAGAAAATTGCACTTTGGCTGTCCCAGTCTATCCTTATAGCTCCCTGTACTAACCCCATACTTGAACACAATCTCTGCAACCAAACTGCTTCCTTGCTTGCATGAGTGGCTGCCATGTATTCTGCCTCTGTAGTTGATAGTGCCACTACAGATTGTTTCTTACTCATCCAACTGACGACACCTCCAAATAGGTTAAACACATACCCACTTGTAGATCTTCTCTGATCCAGATCTCCAGCCCAATGTGCATCAACAAAGCCACGAATATCCAACACTCTGTCTAATCCTAGTCTTCCTTGGTAGCACAAACCATAATCACTAGTGCCACGCAAATACCTGAAAACCCGCTTCACTGCTGTCCAGTGCTCCTTCCCTGGTTTTGACATAAACCTGCTCAATACTCCCACTGCATGTGCAATGTCTAGTCTAGCGCGGACCATGGCATACATCAAGCTACTGACTGCACTTGCATATGGAACACGGGACATGTCCTCTTCCTCTTCTTGTGCCTTGGGACACTGTTCAGCAGATAAACTCACACCTATAGGAATAGGAACCTTCACCGGTTTACTATCCTACATATTAAACCTCTGCAATATTGTCTCGACATACTTCCTCTGGTTTAACCAGAGCTTCCTCTTTGCCCGATCTCTTAATTTCCATGCCCAAAATATAGTTTGCAGCACCGAGATCTTTCATGTCGAATTTGGAGGACAATTGGGTCTTCAAATCCTGGATAATTTCTTTGTCATTTCCAACCAACAACATATCATCCAGATACAAGACCAGATAAATAACACGGTCACACCAATTAATTTAAAATACACATAATGATCTGCTTTTCTTTTGGTGAAGCCAAGTCCCCGTATAAATGTATCAAATTTCTGATACCACATCCTTGGTGACTGTTTTAACCCATACAGAGACTTCTTTTACTTGCATACTAGTTCTTTCTTACCCTTCACCGCAAAGCCTTTAGGTTGCTTCATGTAGATTTCCTCTTCCAAATCCCCGTGAAGAAATGTTGTCTTCTCATCCATCTATTCTACCTCAAAATCAAAAGCAGCAGCAACAGATAAAAGTAATCTAATAGAAGTTACCTTGGCAACAGGAGAAAAAATATCACCAAAATCAATTCCCGACACCTGGGAATAACCTTTTGCTACCAACCGAGCTTTGTATTTCTCCACCTTTCCTTCTGCATTTGTCTTTTTCTTAAACACACATTTGCTGCCAATGGGTTTCCTTCCAGCCGGCAACTCCACCAGATCCCAAGCCTTATTTTTGCGCAAAGACGCCATTTCATCAACCATGGCCTCTTTCCAGAGTTTGCCATCCTCTGAATCTACTGCTTCCTTCACAGTTCTGGGATCATTGTTAGTAATAGATAAAGAAAAATTTGAACAGAAAGCAGATGGACTATACCTTTCTCGCTACCTTCTTTCTCGAATTGATTTTCTCACACCTGGAGTTTGTGGCTCTTCATCTTCTGATTCCTCCTCTACTGTAGAGTCCGATTCTTCCTCCTTAACCTCAAACTCTATCTTCTCAGGTTCCTTTGGTTGGACTTCATGTTTAATAACATCTTTTACCTCTCTGAATATCACATCTCGGTTGTACACAACCTTCTGTGTGACTGGGTTCCAAAGCTTATACCCCTTTAAACCACCATTCTTATACCCAATAAAGATGCACTTTTCAGATTTACTATCCAACTTGGTTTGTTTCTCCTTTGGAACATGTACATATGCATCACATCCAAATACTCTCAGATGTGAAAGAGAGGGTTTTACTTACCAGTCCATTACCTCTTTGTCGAGGTCTTATTCCTGCCCAATGCTGATTGAAGGTACCATTGATAAAGTAACTGCAGTATACCACCGCCTCTGCCTAGAATTCCTGTCCTAACCCAGCACCACTGAGCATGCTTCTTGCCCTTTCCATCAATGTCTTGTTCATTATTTCTGCAACTCCATTTTGCTGAGGTGTATATGGAGTAGTTTTCTGCCGTGCTATACCACACTTCATACAGAATTCTTCAAATTCCTTGCTGTAAAACTCTCCACCATTATTTGTCCTCAACACCTTTATCTTCTTCTCTGTCTGGTTTTCCATGAGAGCCTTAAATTTTTTAAACTTGTCAAAGACTTCAGATGTCTTCTTAAGGAAATATATCCATGTGTTCCTTGAGAAGTCATCTATAAATGATACATAGTATACAGAGTTACCCAGTGATGGAACCTTCACATGTCCAAACACATCACTATGCACAAGCTCTAATATTTGTTTCGCCCTCTTACCACCAGAGGGGAAATTCACCCGATTTTGCTTCCCATATACACAATTTTCACAGAAATCAAAATCTAAAGAGCTATTACTCATACCTTCTACCACACCTTTATCTTGAAGTATTTGAAGGCCTTTCTCTCCAATATGTCCAAGCCTTCGATGCCACAACATGGTCTTCTCTCCAGAGACCACTAGATTTTCTGCTCCATTTTTAGGAACCAGAGAAGTGTTGCACCCATCAACAAGCATGATACCTTGTAGCTTGTACAGAGTTCCAATCCGAACTCCTCGCACCAATACCAGTGCTCCTCGAACCATCTTGCAAGTATCCTTCTCGAACACTGTTTTTACACTTGCATCATCCAGCTTGCTTACAGAAATTAGATTTCTGGCCAATGCAGGAATATGTAGAACACCCGGAAGTGTTCTAACTCTTCCACCTTGCAACTTCAACTTTACCTTTCCGCGACCAACGATTTTAGCCTTCTTGTCATCCCCTAAGAAGACATCACCACCATCATATTTCTCATACTCGCAGAACCACTCTCTATGGGGAGTGAAGTTAAAGGATGCACCTGAGTCAATCAACCATGTCTCATGATCTACATGTGTACTTGAAGAAGCCAAGTACACATCCCCACCTTCATCTGAGGCAGTTTTCGTCTCTGCAGAAGGAGCTTTATCAGATCCCTTTCCTTGGTCAGGAGCTTTAGAATTACAGTCCCTTTTGAAGTGGTCTTCCTTTCCAAATTTCCAGCAAACCATCTTTACAGGTTTTCCTGGAGATTTAGATCTCCCACTCGATGACTTATTTTTGTTTCTGTTCTGGGACCATCCTCGTACAGAGAAGGCATCACCGTTCTGGCTCTCCATATTTTTCCGTCTCATCTCCTCTGTCAGCAAGGCTGAGACTATTTCATCAAACTGCAAGGCAGTTGCATTGCTACCTATTGCAATAA